>OMNV01009369.1:35568-51005 GCA_900303265.1 Brotula barbata | reverse complement strand
AATACATTAATAAATATTATTAATTAATAAATGTTATATTTTCATACAGTGGTCTTGTTTCTAAAATTGTTCGGAAAAATTGTGTCCGAAATGCTCAAAACATTGTTAGATACACATCTAGTGATGAAAGATAAGATAAGATAAGATAAGATAAGATAAGATGAGATAAGATAAGATAGTGTTTGAAGATCCCCAGTGGGGATATGGAGGTCTTGTGGGCTCAATCCCCTTATAAGGTGTGTGTTTATGTGTGTGTAAGAGACAGCTATGGCATTTCTTCAGGCTAATCACCAAACATTACTCAGCTAGTAGCAATTTACCAGAGCCCACACAGTCTGCATGTGTGAAGTGGCTGTGTGTCTGCGTCATCCCAAACTGAAAACCTTTGTTATGACTTCATCAGCTGAGTCACTTGTGTGCCTTGTGAATTTTGGATTCAGTGCCAAGAACAGTGTATTAGTTTTATTTGCTCTATATGGACTAAGTTGATTGGTACTCTTCCATGCCCAGGGATGGACAGGAAGACCTGTAAATGTATTGTTGATGCCCCTGTTGTAGAATCTTGGTTTCAGGCTTCACTCACCCGTCGTCATCAGGAGTAATCAGGTCCACCTGTGATGTTTCCCTCAGCTGTTGGTAATCAGCCTCACTGAGAGTTTATATAAGGAGGTTGATGTTTCGCTGCGTTTTCCTAGCACCACCCTCAGTTGGTGCTGTGTCTCCAGAGAGTCAACACCATTATAGTTGACTGTCTGTTTCTGTTTGTTCGAGTGTGTGCCTGAGGTGTTTCTTTTCTTTATCTTTAAGCTGTGTGAGATTCCTCGTTCTGCCAGCTTCCGTTCCATATCATACTGTGACAACACGTCCCAGAGACTCCTGCTTAGATTTCTGTTGTTGGTCAATCATTTTGATAGAAAGTGGGTTTGTGGGAATTAGTGGTTGCTATGGGGAATTATATTCCCATAACCACCTTTCAGAACTCAGGGGCTCCTTCCAATTTTTGTGTTTGGAGAAACAACACTATGGGTCCTCTTTAGACGATATATGATGCACGGTCTGGCCATTTTGTAAATTTTTATGAAAAAGCCTCGCCAGTCCTAAGCTGTGATAGGTGACCAGATGTTCTATGTACAGTCCTGATCCCGGCACAGCCCTGATCCCAGCACAGCCCTGTTCCTTCAGTATGACCATTTAACCACTTTAAAAACACCTACAGATCCTCATTGCACAAACAGTGAAGTAAAGTGGGTATTGAGACCACCAAGAACTATTTCCTCTGGTGTGCCACTTTATTACCCCAAGTTTTAAATGTCTTCAAATGGAGACTGAGACTGTCATCAGATAGTATCCCAAAGTTTATGGTGTTGTGAGCATGTTGAAGATCTGCGGAATCTCCTACATTACTCTAGGGAGTACTCCCCAAATTCATCCAGAAAGAAATGGACCATGGTACCAAGTTTATCCTAACGTAAAGCATACTCAATGAATCCTTGGGCAGATAGATCACCTCTCCTTGGTTCGAGCATACACTCCCCTCAGGAGGAAAACAAAATCAAACATGAAGACTATTAAAACATGGCCTGAGGGGGTATTCTCTCAGCTGCAGGACTGCTTTAAAACAAACATCATGCGATCTATTTGAACAAGGTGATTCAGGGGAATACACGGAAACTGAACTCTTCTACATCAAAAACTGTGCTGACAATGTCACTGTCGAGAGTTTCCCCATCAGACAATCCTCAAAAACCACAAACCCGGTAAAAACCCGGTACAGCGCTCCCAGAGCCGACCTGAAGAGCAACATCAAAGACGCCAAGGATGGCCTAGAAAAGGAAAATTGAGGACAACCTCACCGAAAATGACCCACAGAGTGCAGCAGGGGACTCAGCACTTCACAAACTATAAGAGCAGCACCAACAACACTGTCGGTGCCGACACCTCCTGGCTGAGAAACGGAACAGGGTCTTTGCTTGATTTGGGGTTTAAAGGCCTACAACAGACTCACTGTGTCTGCTAGCCTCTACCACCAATACGCTGAGGTCAGTGAACCCTAGGACGACTGCTGGCCCTGACGGAGTACCCAGCAAAGTACTCAAAGCGTGTGCTGATCGGTTCGCTTCAGGAAGATCTTCAATATCTCCCAAAGCCAATCACCGATGGACTCAACCAGCACAGAGTGCTTTGAGAGACCGGTCCTACATCACATAAGTGCGCCTGGTTGATGACTCATAGAGGAGTCTAGACTACAGCCTGGCATACAACACAATCATCCTGGATATACTAGTCAACAAACTGTTTGACCTAGACCTAGGCCTCGCCTCCCTCATCTGCATCTTCCTCACAAACAATCCACAGACTGTTAAACTTGAACCCCGCCTCTTCTCCGCCTCCACCCTCAGCACTGGCGTACCACAAGGCTGTGTACTTTGCCCATTACTCTTCTCTCTGTACTTGTACCCCTGCACACCAGCCCCTCCCACTCACACCGTCATCAAATTTGGTGATGATGTCACCGTGTTTGAACTCATCTCAGAGGGAGATGAGACTCAGAAACTGACAGCCTGGTGTTCAGTGAACGACACAAAGACAAAGGAACTCATCCTGGACTTCTGGAGAAAGTGCAGTGCAGACCCGGCCCCATTCTACATAAAAGGGGATTGTGCAGAATTGGCTCATTGTGGGATTCCTGGGAACCCTGATCACTGATGACTTTTCCTGCTCTGCCTCCACTTCCTGAGATTGCTCAGGAAAAACAACCTGGACAGGAAGCTGCTGGTGGCCTTTTATCTGAAAGACCGCTTTTCTGCATATACCACCTAAATATTTAGGCGGACCTGTGTTCTTGTGTTTTGATGTCGCTTTTCTGCATTTTTCTATACACCTAAAACGAGCAATTGTCTTGGCAATTGTGCTTGAAATGATTTGTCTCCGAAGTGACATCATATAAACTTATTTTAATGACATTTAAGGCTGTCAGAGTGCAAGTCTTTTACTCAGTTACACATTATACTTATTACATTCAGTTCATTTCACTGTTCAACATGTTACTGTAAAGGCAGGGAAATGGACTTTGATGACATCACAAGGATCACTTTGTAAATTACAGCATAAAAGCACTAATAAGACATGACAGCCACTCATAGATCTTCATCTCATTCCAAACCCTTTCATCTTCCCTGTATGAAGTTCTCTCAAATGTGTCATCTTGAGCACTAACGCCACCTTTGTGATGTCATAAAGGTCTGTTTCCCTAATGAGTGAACATGATGTACTGGAGAGGTCTTCAGCTGTGTTGAAATCCTTCTATGTGCTCCATTTTAGGAGAAGGTAGGGTTTCTCCACGAGCACAGTAAACACGTAACTGACCACCAACGTGAGCACCAGGTGTCCAAAAAACAGGTACATCTGGAAAAGAGAGGCGGACAAGTACAGTGCATCGTGGGAAAAAAGCAACATGGCTACATCTGAAACATGCAGTACATGAATGCTTACAAAGTTGATGTCAGTGTAGTGGATTGGGGTCTCCTGTAGACCAATGTAGATAATGATAAAGACAGGATGTGTCAGATAACAGGCAAAACTAATGTTGGACAGAGGAACCCATAGCCCCAAGGACAACAGGCTGTTGATAAAACCTGGAAGGGGAAACAAAAGGAGGGACAGAGACAGACAGGACAACGTCTACCATACTGTGTTTTCTCCTAAATAAGTGAACATCTCAACTGATTGATGTGACGCGTTCCCACTCACCTCCATAGCCTTCCTCACAGGCCACTACGATCCAGGTCACAGCCAGGGCCCACAGCGGTCTGTGCAGTCCCTGGTAGACAGCATGGGGGACAGAGGGATAGTCCGGGGTCTCCCGTAAAACGTAGGCCAACCCAACCAACACCGCCATGAGTGACAGACAGCACAACCAACCAGCTAAGGCGTGCCACTGAACATGTGGGACAGGAAGTACACAGGGCTTGAAGGCTTTTCAGCAAACTGTAACGTCTAAGAAATAATGAGACGCCTTTACCTTTTTCTTCAAAAGTTGACCTTCCTTTGTCGTAAGGTATATTCCTGCCAAGATTCCTATCAAAAATGGACCGTACCTGGTGTAAGGCTTCATGTAGTAATACTGTGCGTAATTCTCAGAGGTCCTGCAAAATGGATAAATAAGCAAAAACATTTTGCATTTTACATAAACTGAGTCTAAGTTTGATCTGAATTGGTGGCGTCTTACAGCGTGGACGGCTGGAACACCGGTAGCCGCATGCGAGCGGTTATAACTGCACAAGTCACAGAGGAAAGCAGGAGTAGACCTGATGCCACTGACGCAAACACGCCTTTGTTCCTGGTAAAAACAAAACAAACAAAAAAAAACAAGATAGCAGGCTCAACATGGTGGTTGAAAAATGGCATTTGTCTAAGATAGAATGGGATGGAGGTGTAGATGAGGCTAAAATGGACAATGTGTTGTATGACGATGACATACAGTCTGTAAAGGTAAACCAGCAGAGGAGTGGTGGCATAACACTGGAAGTCCAAAGACAGGTACCAGGTCCAAGGAACACACTGGGGACATATGAGAAGTGAAACATCAGAGAGGAGAAGACAGAGGTCACATGAGGGAGCAAAGAGAAAAGCACAGTGCAGGTCAGAGGTTTTAATTCACAAGAATTAAAGGTCAACTTACTATCTCGTGGACCGTGAGGAGATTTGTAACCAACAGCACATTGGCCCACCAGTACGTCTTACAATCCATCAATGTGTCTATGAATGGAAACCAGTAAGGACCCCACTGGACCACAGAGATGAGAGCAATGGTTAGACTCATGATGAACAGATGAAGAGGCTGAACCCTGCGGGGAAAGAACAAAACATCGATTCACGGTTAAGGAGAATTTACCGGAAGGATTTGGATTTGCTGCTCTCAGCTCAGGGTTGCATTTGTTTTCGGGTTAAAAAAAAAGTGAGAAAGTGAGAAAAGGACTAATGATTCAATCAACCAACCTTTTAAACCTCTTGAGGAGGTAGAGGACCACCATGTTTAGGCTCAGTGTGTCCTCTGCTCGCTGGATGGAGCCGAGCAGAGACCTGGCACTAAGTAGACCTCTGGAAATGCAGAAACCACAATGCACAGTTTCAAAAATACTACTAAAGCTAGAATTAAATTTCACATAAATACAGAAATTAGATGTTTGATTTGATGTCTCAGGCTCACCCCAGTAGCAGGAAAGTATCCACAGCCAGAAAAACCGGTCCACTGAAGGTGAACACATAGAGAGGGCTGCTCTCTACAGTTTCCTTCCATGTTTTATAATTATCTGCAGCATAATTAAAGAATTTACAGAGAGGTGAATCAATGTCTGACTGACAACTGGTGAATCTTGTTGCAAACGGCTGTGACATACCCAGGTTGATTATTATGGGAAACTGTGCAGAGTGGCCACATATGATCCATAACAGGCTGATGACACGGATACCATTCAGGGAGGAGAAGCCTCCTCCTGGGATGGGTGAGGAGGTGCTGAGGACACCCCGACAGGTAGTTTGTAGGGAGAACGCATGGAGGCACTGATACACACAGCGCTGAGGAAAACACAGCGGTGTGTGTCTGGTGCTGTCTGTGAAGAGAAAATTCAACAATATTTCTGATCATAAGTGAGCTCTGAACTTAGTTTTATATATTAACAAACGGCCATCACAAATGCTTGTCATATTTGTTTGTCTTTTAGCTTAGAAAACATAGTCTATGCCACAAATTGTTGTCAATTTGACTTTAAAACTGAATTTCATCTTTATTTATTCAAGGGTGAACTCACTTTGGTCTGGCTGGTCCTGGCTGGACTGCGTCTTCTGTTGGGTGGCGCACTTCCTATTCTCACCACTAGAGGAGCTGTTGGAGCCATAAAGCTTCAGGCCAGTGTTTAAAAAAGAAGAAGACTCTTCTGTTGGGCTGACCGCTCTGTTGCTTTGCCACCTTGTTACAACCAGAAACAGGGTGGCTGCAAGAGGAACGGCCACCATGAGGCAACATACAAACCTGAGGAAGAGGAGCTCACTGTTAGACGAAGATGAGCTGGAGATGAGATACTTCTCAGGATTTACAGATTAGATAATAGAAACGAGCCATCGTGGCCGACGTCTAATCTGGTACTGACAGGCAGGTGACATCTGATGCGTCGACGGCCGTGTTGTTGGACAAACAGTGGGTCATTATCAGCTGTTGAGTGGACTCGTTGACCAGGATGGGAGGTAATGGAGTGATGAGGGACATGTCCCCCACTCGAAGTCTCCCTGGGAAACAATGAAATCAGTCCCAGGTGTCATCATTTAACATGATCGGCCTTATTGAGTGATACAAAGGGACACGTGTTCGATTCCACAGACCGTAGAGCACCAATGTTTGCACCTCCTCTTCTTTACAGGAATCAGGAACACAGATACCCACAAAGTACTCGATGGTGCCCTGTGGTAGCAAAACACAACACACACACTTTTACAACACAGGACACGACACAGATTCTGTTCACAGATATTTGAGTGGGAATCAATCTGGGTTCTGGTGGATCACCGACTGTGTCATTTGTTCACGATTGACATTATTTTATTAAGAATCGTGGGTTCACTTCATTTACTCCACAGGTCTTTAGGCTCAGTTCCATTTTTTTAACCTCCACATGCTTTTTTTTGTGATACCCTGACAAGGATGTCAACAAAATGGACACAAATGAGACAAAAACGATTCTGTCTCTGTGGAATAGAACAGCTGTTGCAACTTTTAGGCATACATGGCAATGATTTCTCTATGAATGTTGCATTTGATCGTGTGCAAATTGGAATGGCTGATAATTTGTGTATTTAAATGGCTACATCGGTCACATTTTCACAAGGAATAGGCAACACCTGTCATAAAAAATGAAACACTGTTAGTGGAAATGAAGTACTTGTGGCCCAAATCTGTTTGGACAAACCTTTTTCAATGTTTGTCCAAAGACCAATCTAAAGCATCTTTTGTCATCAGATATCAATCTATTAGATTAAGACCAAAATGTCATCCTACCTGCTTGAGGAACACCTGGCAGTACTGTCCGGAGAAGTTGGGAGCCCGAGCAGACCGGCACTGCCGCAACAAGCCGGGCCTGTTGGTGTTACCCCCTTCAACATTACTGCCTATCTTCCCAAACGCATCATACACTGAGAACACACACAGAGATTACACATATGTCTATATTTATGTATAAGTACCATATTAATTCTAAAACCCTCTCCATGATTTAAATCCAAATATAATACGTCAAACTTTATTTTCAAACCCAGCAACACTCACTCAGAACAGCGTATTCCTTCAGCCTGTCCTGGTTCAATTCCCGCAGGAAGTCATTGGTGTCCGTCGTGCATCTCTCAGACACATTCAAGGCCTGCGTTCTTTCCAGCAATGCACCACAACCCACAAACAGAACAAGCGGCACCCAACGCAGGGCCATTTTAGGACTGTGTGCATCTTTCCAGTGGTTCCCAGCGGTTTAAATAATGTAGGAGGGGACACGTCGTCACACAGGGAGCAGCGTGAAATTCACCCTCAGCCTTCTGAAATGAAAAAAACTACCATAGCACCAAACCTGGCTTTTCTCCATCAGGTGGGAAGAGGATTTGGTTACAGGACACAGGCCCACAGGCGAACAAAATCACATCCAGGCTGTACGGTCAATTATGTCTCTGAGCCTTTGAGCCGTTTTAGCAGAATTAAAGCGTACGCCTATTTATGACGTCTTTACAGAAAATGAATAGGCAATATAAGACGACAGCAGATACTCGGAGGACAGATGTTTGATTGATTTAGTGACGCAACACAGGGATGCATAACAATCAGTGAGTCGAAGTGATGAAGAGAAGTGAACACTAGAGGGAGAGTTTGCACCACAAACATACAGCAAAACCACTGAGCATCCAGACTGAATGCTGCACTAAAGCAGAGTGCAGATTTTAGATATATACGTGGATGTAATGTTTTTTACTTCTTAAAAAATGAAAGGATATACAAATAAGTTCATATTATTGTTAAATGTGAGTAATATATCTATAAAGCCTCACTTTTTAGCCTTATCAGTTTTATCTCTGGTGATACCCTTCCAATCGCTGTACGTTCTCACACACTGATGTGTATTGCAGTGATACAGATGTGAATCAATAAAGTTTTACTTGCAAGCATTCATTCATACAAGGGCACCCGTTAGAAATCAGCCCTCCATGGTTGGTTTAAAGAGAAAATTTTAACTAAACTATATCTTTATGGCTTCATCACACATATATTAACAACTTCCATTAATCGTTCATGCATCCCCTCCCATCCACACATACATGGATAAGATCCAGTCTATGCTTTTTCCCGATAATGATTATAAATCATCTAATTCCATCCCCAAATGGGTACAAAAGAGCACGAGAGGCCTTCCGTTATGTTTCCATAGCAAGAACTGATGTTTCATGTGCGGCGGACATCAGATCTTCCCTTGGCATGTTTCATCATTTATTGACACCAAGAACGATTTTATACACAGCTTCAGAAATATCCAAAAAACAGCAGCAGCAGCAGCAGCAGCAGAGACACATTCCAATCAACAGACGATTCACAGACTGCTCCTCACATGCAGTTTTACAGCGCCAGACGATTATAGTCTTAGTAGAAAATAGGACGAATGTCGAAAATTGAACGCTCTGTGTGAAACAAAGAAAGCATGAAAACTTGAGACACAACTCTTTGTTTAATCCGGATTATGTTTAACTGGTTGTATCGGATTTCGTTCTTCTGATTCTTTTCTGTAGCCGACTGTTATTTTATTATGATATCATGTTAAACCAACAAATGGGAAAATGTGCACATAAAGATGAAAATCTTGGCGTGAGTCGTGATATACTGAACGTACATTACTGGCTTACGGGTGAATTTCACTGACCCATAATGATGGACGAAATATGCAAGTGTAAAGAGGTCAAGTGCTTTATATTTACAATTCAAATATTCTGGTAAATGAAGAAGAGCTGCCATATACTGTATATAAAGACAGGAGTTAAACTGTGTAACAAGTTTACCCATAAAACAACAAATCCAGATGTGCTGTGTAAGATTGATATGGACCAGATTGAGTAGCTTGATTCAGTGCTTCTATATTTGATGTGCGAAAATGATGAAAATGGCGCCGAACTTGAGTCATTACGGACCGATTGTCCTGAACTTGGCAACTCCAACGTTTGTGCACGGGCGAACCGGGAGGATGGACTCCGCCGTGTTTTAACAAAGAAATCATCGTCACGCGGAGAGAAATGTTACACGGTACACTATAAAAAAATAAAAAAATACATGAATAGCGCCTACTCTACATTCATTGAACATTAGCAGTGCTGAAATTTCATAACACTGCCGATGAGGATTAATCCCATGATACTGTACAGTATATTCATACACACATTCGTCCTGGTGAGAAGACCATAATGTTTAAATTAAAAAGCTCTTCTATAAAAAGATCTATCCCGGGCCTATAGAAACATCTATGGCATAAAGTCTACAAAAGTTTATCTTGATTAAGACACATAAAGTGATTTGAACATATATTACATATATTTATAACATGAAATGTGTGTGTTATACTGTATAGGATGCTGCATATACATTGTCCATATATATATATATATATACTGTATATGTGTGTGTGTGGGTGTGTGTATGCTATGGCATCACGTTGCTCCTCCCCTCACTTCTCGGCTGTGCTCAGTCTCTTGGCCTTTATGAAGGCCATCCCGTGTGTCCTCATGTGTGTATTCAGGTGTCCCTCAGTGTCAAACAGCTTGGCACACACTTTGCACTTTGTGTTTGGTGTGCCGTCGTTGTTTTCGTCCGTCACGTCCAACTGGTTCTCCCTCTGACTCTCGTCGTTGTCCTTGCCGCGTCCCTTGCATCGGCCGAGTCCCTGTGGTTCTTTGAGCCGGTGGACGATGAAGAGGTGGCGGGCCAGCGAGTGGTGCGAGGTGTAGCAGAGGCCGCACTGCTGACACTGGTAGGATGAGCCGTCGCACTTGTGCTGGGGAATGTGTTCGTGGAAGGCGGCCAGGTCTTCGGTGGTGAAGCCGCACACGGCGCACTTGTGGATTTTGAGGATGTTCACCTTGAGCCTCTTCAACGGCTGTGCGTTTGAACCTCTGTGGTGCAAGCCGGGAGACTCCTCGCCGTCCTCTGACTTTCTCTTTGGGCTGAGAGTCTGAGGGGTAAGATTGAGAGGGAAGTTTAGTGGATAAATCTCGTATGGAATCTTGGGCCTGTGTGTGTTTGCGGTACCGTTTCCTTGTCCGGTAGAGCCTCCGTGTGATCGGCGTTCACGGTCTTCCCTTCTGGATCTTTGATCCCGTGCATCAGCTGAATGTGTTGATCCAGCAGAACTCTTTTAGTGAACGGCTGACTGAGTGCTGGACAGTGTCTGTTAAAGCACAAGACAATGACCATCAAAACCTTAAAAACAACGTTCAAAATGTTTTGCACTTTAAATTTATGGGTTTTCATTCATTCTTTGTGCAAAGACAACTCAAAGGGACCATAAAGCTCTGAATGTGCCGCCTCAAGGTCTCCCAAATTTACAAGGTTCAGGGGCGGGCTGCTTCCATAAAACTACTGTTGTAAAGTACCAAAGTAAAAATACTTCACTTCAGTACTTAAGTACATTTAAGGCAATGTGATCGATATTTATTTATAGTATTGGCTGAGATTATAATTTTGTTAATCTGAAGATGATCTCACAGTATAAATGCCAACCAAACTTGTATCTTTTACTCAAGTATAGCTTTGAGGTACTTTATCCTGTCGCAACCCTACCAAAGGATGAACTGTGACCTTCAGAGACGTTTCATTGTAAGTTTGCTTTCAAAGTTATTCATGTCCTGCTCATTCCACCTTAAACTTCCACCTTAACCTCACAGTTACTCGTCTAAAAGCCATTCGATGACAGAGGGTCCACATCCGCTCTATCTGAGTGTGTTGGTGTACTCACGGACAGGTGTAGACCTTCCTCAGCCCTTTGTGTTTGAGTCGGTTGTGTCGACACAGACTGTGGGACGAGCTGAAGGACTTGTCACACTGTCGACACGGATGCTTCTTCAGGATCTGCAGTCAGAGGAGGTTACAAGAATAAAGCTGAACGTCTTCTCTGTTTGTTTGCGTTATTGTAATACAGGTGTTATTAACTACTGACATTATAACAAAGCACTGACAGAGATGGGGATGAGTTCACACGCTCACCTTGCCATGCTCTCGTCTCATGTGAGCCACAAAGGCCTCCCTGGAGTTGAAGAGGGTGTCACAGTCCCCACATGTGTATCCCGGAGCCGGAGAGTTTTTGCGGTCCACGGAGACGGTGCTGTTGGTTTTCTTCAGCGGCGGATGAGGCGACTTCTTCTCGCTCTTGTCTTGAATGTTGGCATTTCCTCCGTTCCTGTTGGGGCTGTTTGAATTAGTGGGCTTGGTGCTGAGAGGCAGGTTGATGCCCAGGTTAGGTGGACCCTCGATGGTCTTAAGGGTTCCGTGTATGGTCTGAAAAGAATCCACACGGGGCAGAAACATACTGTTCGGTCAAACAACAAGTTAAAACCCAGAGTGTGAGTCTGGAACATAACGTGGCCCTGCTTACCTTGATGTGGTCCAACATGAGCTGCTTCTGTGCGTAGTGCATGGAGCAGTCGGGGCATTTGAACACCGAAACTTTCTGATTGACCACGTGCTGGTCAAAGTGTGTGTAGAGCAGCGACTGAAGAGTGAAGACGGTGTCACACATGGAACACTTATAGATCACCCTGAAAGACACAAAGACAGGCTGGGACTGTGTGTCTTAAAGATTAAAAAATAAAAAGAGTCTATTCTAAATCCACAGAAAATAAGAAATGTGATTCTGTCTGAAAACTGAAATAAGGTAGAAATAATAACCCTCTAAAGCCTTATCTGGAAATAAGAACAATAATAATAATAATGAGGATGATGATGATGACAAGAATACTTTCAGTTTATATACCTCAAAGTCCAGATCAATTAAAAGAAAAAATCAGTCCAGTAGACGTCTTTGATAAAGGTCTTCATGTGACTCTAGGATGACAATGAGGCGTTTCACATCTTTGGTGCTGTCCCGGCCATAAACCAATGAAAATCGATGCTGTCCATCATCGGATGTTAATTGTCTTATTGTTTTATGAGTTTCTGTCCTGCTTTAAGTAGAGCGTCCAAACCGTACAGTGGGACAAGAACGTTTGCTACAGACAACAATGGCTGAATGGCTGTTGCCTTGTTGACAGATGGTGTGTGAGTAAGTAAAAGGTTGTCATGTGGAAAAAAACAAACCCGGGCAAAGCCACCATGTCTAAAAGCCTCAAATCCAGCAACTGATGAAGAGTCTAGAGGGGCTTTCTACGCAGAATGGATTGGCCACGGATATTGGGTAACAAAGGAAACAAGTGTGGTTGTGTGTCACGCGTGTGTGTGTAGTAGTGTGTGGCACTTCTTTTGTGCTAAGTATGTAAACTCCGACATGTGTTTTGGTGGTAAGAGAGGCGAAGACCTACTTGGGCTCTCCTGCCTTCACTCCGGGATGTTGCGTGTGCGCATGGGAGTGTGTTCCTGGTGCAGACTTGAAGGCCATGGGGCAGATTGGACATTTATAGAAGAGCTCACAGTGAACACTCTGAACGTGGGTTTTCAGCGTGGTAACATCAGCGAATATCACGCTGCAGTGAACACAGCTGGATGGGAAAGAGAGGATGAGGGAGAAGAGAGAGAGAGTGAGGGAGAAAAGAGGCTACAGTTAGAGTTTCTCTAAATAAAGACAACGATTCTACGACTTGGATCAAAGTATCACATAAACGTACGCTCTATGGTGTAGTTAGAGAAAATATACATTTAATTCTTTGCTAGTTTCCCCTTTTATTGACGATTGATTAAGGCTGTTTGAAATTTCACCCTAATTCTGCTGATATACAATCGATCCAGACGAAGATGATGCACTGATTCACTGTGATCACCGATAGACCAAGAGGTGACATTTAGAAGCAATTTTTATAGTCACACACCTGTGTTTAGAGGAAATTAACATTTTAACGCTGGAGTGTGTGAGCCTCCCTGCTGTGATGGGAATCACTGAAGGAGTTAATCATTTCTGATTTCTGAAGTGTTGTGCATCTTTTAGGCAACTGGAAGTGAGAGCACAATAAACATTTGTACTCATACTCAATGGTGGTAAAATTATTATTCATTGTACTCCAGAGTAGATATTTTGACTGATGTTTGGCAAATCACACCTGTAATATGTTTTTTTATATATCTGGATAATCTGAAAATGGCCCAATGACTGCTGGGATACACTCCAGGCCCACCGTGTCCATGACATGAATAAGCAGCGTAGAAAACAGCCGGATTGAGGGACAATGGCTGATGCCTCAGTCCAAATGGCAGTTAATGACTTTATAGCATATTTTTTATAAAACGCTGACCGGTAGCCGACTCTCCGTGTGTAATGCAGGCAGTTCTTGGTCACGTGGGACTGGAAGTGGACAGAACGACAGCTGGCTCCGCACTCGGGACAGATGTAGGGAGACTTGTGCTGGTGGATTCTCTGATGTGACAAGAAGCTGCACTGATTTGGAAGAAGCATTTGGCAAATAGTGCACGTTTTCTATGAGCCGAGAAAAGAGGAGATGAAGAAGAGTAATGTGTTAAAACCTGAATATTACACTAACACAACATACTGTAGGGTTAGCCAATAAAATACAGCATACGTTCTCTTATTCGGTCATGGTCCAAAACACCAATTACTAAAAATAATAAATACAGAAATCTAATAATGGCAGAAACAATCATTTGGATTCGCTCCTCTTAACAGCCGTGTGACATCAACATTACTAAGACAAATTTAGACCACTTATCCTGAAATAGTGCATTAGAACCCGATACGATCGTTTTCCTTGGATGTGATTGAGATCTGAATCATGGTAATGCATTTGCCCGATTATAATTTTGTAAATTAAATCAAACTTATGTGGCTGGTAACATCATAAACACAAATACCCACCTGCCCACTGGACTCGGGTGCCTGTTGGTAGTGCATGGCCAGGGAGCTGTCATCCTGGAAGGTTTCATTGCACTCCAGGCACTTGAGGCTGTGCCTGCAGAGAGTCGACGAATCGTCCTCCAACGGCATCGCCGCCACGAGCGGCGCGCTGCACGGAGCCGAGATCACGGTAGCTTGGGACCCGCCGCTGGCTACCTTCCCCTGGATTTGACCCGTGGATCCCTGCGTTTGGGAGGTGGACGTCGTACAGCTGCTGATGGGTGGACCCGGTGCAGGGGATGCGGTTATCATTTGATCGGCCGGGATGGGTTTCAGGATCAGGTGTGAACACTGCATGACCACCCCTTTGTCCTTGTGGCCCCGGGCGTGAGACAGAAGGCTGCACTTGTTGTAGAACACCAAGCTTTTGGAGCAGTGGTTGCAGGTGACTTCGATCCGCACGCTGCGCCGCTCGTAGTGCTGGGTCAGGCTCTTCTCCAGCGCGAAGGAATCCCCGCACTCCAGGCACTTGTAGCCTCGGGACGGCAGCGAGATGCAAGCTGAGGTTGGGGGAGAGAGGTTAGGGACGTAGACGGGGACGGGATTTATGCTGCTCAGGACCTTATTGAAGGCATCCACCACGGAGCTTTGTGAGCTGGTGAACACTTGGACCCTGGGTACTTTCTTAGACGCCTGGCTAGCAAGAGTCTGCTGTTTGAGGTGCTGCTTGGAGGAGGACAAGGCCTGGTGGAGGTCACAGGCCGCAGAGGATATACTCTGGGGCAGAAGGTTAAGGTTGCTGAGATGGACCGTCTTTGGAACTAGTTTGGCATTAGCCAGACTGGAGGCAGGTAGCATGACAGTCTGCTGCTGGATGGCGTTGGCAGCCTTGAGGATGGCACTGCTGGCGCTCTGCATGGAGGCAGCCGGGATGACTGTGGCCTTGACGGTGGTGTTGTTGGCCAGCTTCAGGTTGATGACTTGCGAGCCGGCCGTCTTGACCGCTGAGACTGGCAGGAACGCCGTTGCCACAGGTTTAATGGTCATCCCTTTTGTGATTTCCAGCGAAGGACCTCCGCTGGTGGCGACCACCGTGGTTGAAAGGGACGATCGAGTGGGAGAGGAAAAGATAGCGGCGGAGTTGGGGGAGGAGAGGAAGGAGGAGGTGATGATAGATGGGAAGTTTTCTGCTTTTTTCAGGCCGTCCAGCTCAAACTCCGGAAGGACTCTTGTGACGGTACGTTTGATCTGGCCTGATGAGGTCTTGATGGTTTTTATCCGGACCTTTGGGATGACAGGGGTGGTGTCCGTGCTGGAGGAGGGGGAACCTTTACTGCTACACTCACTGGTGACACTGGAGGGACTTTCGGG
>OMNV01009369.1:0-35548 GCA_900303265.1 Brotula barbata | reverse complement strand
GTTGTCCAGATAAGAGCCTCTTCGCCAGCTCCAGAGCTGACTCCAGTTCAGGGGCCTTCTCTGACGCTCTGGGGCTTTGACTGACCTCCTTAGGGCAGGAGCCATGTATGGAGTCTTTCTGTGTTACAGGACAGTCCAAGACCCCCAAGTCTGCTGCACTGGCCTTTTTGGCACTCAGAGCTGCTATGGCTGCGATACAAGTGGAGAGCTTTGCCGATGATTTGGCCTTGACTTGTGAGACGGACGCATTAACGAGCCCCGGGGATTCTCCACCCTTCTTAGTCTCCTGTCCTTGTGATTTGAGGAGGTCTTTGAGCTCCTCCCCAGGTTTCCTTGATTGAGAGGGATTGTTGAACTTCGAGCGACCCGAACCACCATTATCGTTGTTGTTCTGATCTGTTTTATGTTGATTTGAGTCTCCGTTGGCTTTGGGCTTGTAAACATCGTCTTGGAGAGATTTTCTTTGTTGTTCCTCTCTCTTCGTAGCGGACTTAAAAAACAAATGACCCGCCTGTTTGTCCGTGGGGTCGTCTACCTCAATCTTCTCATCGTCGTCGAACTCTTCAGCACTGGAGATGGGACTGAACTGATTAAAAGTAGATTGTGGAACTGGCAGGCCTTCCTCCCTGGGAGCTTTCCATCCATTCTTCAAGCGATGATTGCTGGGTGGTGTAGCTGATAAGAAGCCATTATGCAATCCATTTCCTGTGCCGATGGAGTGGGGTTGCACGTGGGCATCTCTCTCCAGTATGGTTCCACCATGTTCACTTGTGTCCATATTTCGGATGTTCTTTACAATGACACTGACACCAACATCGTGTCCCGCTGAGGTATTCTGTGCCTCATCCTCATTAGTAGTCCCCCCACCACTGCTGTGTTTGATCTGGCTGTCATGGTTACCGGACTCAATAGCGGCTTTGGGATCCACCATGTCGGGGATGTCGAAGGCCGCCAGCAGGTCATCGAAGTCTGGCGTCTTCATATCTCCCATGGTCCTCCTGTTCAGATGAGGAGATCACCTTTGGGATGAACACACAAAAAGGGATCCAAATAATTAAACAATGGCAGTAATGTGAACAATAAAGTCAACAACATTTCATTTGATCACAATCAATGCAAATCAATCATCCTGTGGACATGGTCCCTTTGAGGATGTCCATACTGAAAAGTGTCATCCTCTGCCAGGTAGATTTAAAGATTCCTTGTATCCAAGTGATAAGTTTGGCCCAACGGCGATGCTAGCAAAAAATGGATAATGGATGAATGGACGGAACAATTTACAAGCTGTGCTGCTAATGGGGCGAGTAATTAGTCTTGAGATTGGATATCAAAAATTGTCCTTCCTGACTAGACGCTTGCCAAAGGTTTCTTCCAACGGATCTTTACGTTTGGTTAATAGACTATTCCTCTGGAGTGCACACTGCCTGTGGTGTCTTTTCTTTCACATTAACAAGAAGAGAAAACCTCCCAGGGACAAATGAACATGAACATGTTTGATTCCTAAAGAATCTACTGTCATTGACAAGATAAATGCGATGACATTTTTATTTGTATCTCATGGTATGAGGCTCAGTTTTGGGCTGGATTGGTAGTCAACCATCACTTTAACTTTATTTTTGCGGTTTCCTTTGTTGTCACACGGTGTATTTGTGACTCCATGATAGCCGTGATGTAATCACAGCATTCTGGTTGCCTTGACGTTTCATTGCTGTAGTACCAGACTCTGGCACAGGGCTTTGGGACAATGAATCCAGGGGACTGCTACGATCTATCTATGGCATTCACCGTTAACCGTTCGGTAACCTTATTAAAGTTTTCAGAGACTGGACTGGATTGTTGTGGGGGTGATGTGATTGGATGGTAAAGATTTCTTTTAGATGAATGAATGAATGCAGTGAAGGATTAAAAAAATCCATGATGTGTAGACAATGCTGAAATCTCAGGAATATAGTGAATTAGTATTGTGTATATTGTACATATTGTTTCGTTTATTACATATTATTAGATCATCCGTATTAGATATTGTTCATGCACTTTACAGTATACAGAATTATTCACATTATGAAACAGTAAAAACTTTGCCTATAAGCGCTAACAATACTATTTCCTTTTTGATATTGCACATTTTGATACAACATGATGGGACTGAGTCACATTGTGTCTGCATGGTTATGGGTGTTGGGACAAAAGGCTCAGCCATGGAGCTGCTCTGCTTGTGCATGCAGCCAAACCAGCACTGCTGTTTGATCCGTAAGGAAACCGAATCTCATTCCTCCTAAAATCCGCCTTTCACACCAAATAAAACTATATTCTGGCCACGTTGCGAGACAACAGTGACTGGGGGAGGAAAAGGAGAGAGATGGTGTGGGGGAGAGGGGGCAGACGACAGATGAAAGGGAAAATGGCTGCTGAGCTGTGAGAGGCTGCAGCAGAGGAAGGGCCTGGTGGAAAGAACAGCAAGTCACAGCCATGACAGCCAGAGCAGCCTGACGTAAAAGAGTCAGGGGAGGTTAAAAAGAGACAAATGTGACAAATATACAACGCAGAACTCCTCTCCATAACATCTCTTTAATACACATGCAGCATTACAGTTCAGACTGTGGAGGACTTTAACCAAAAATGAAATGAAGGCACAATAACAAGAGTTGAAACATGCAATTGAATCAGCCACTCCTCACCCTCTTGCCTTCGTCCCTCTCCAGCCACTAGCCAAACCTTCTTTCCTTCCTTCCTTCCATCCTGTAACAAACACAGTCACAACACTACTAACCCACAAAAAGCCATCCACCCCACCCTGCATGAAAAAAAAAATCCTGTCTTTCCACCCAGGCAAAGGCCCAGAATACAGGCTCAGGTTACAATCCAAGGAGCTGGTACGTGGTGGTGATATGGATCCTTAGTCATTCCCTGCACCACTTACAGCACACACACACACACACACGTATACGTACAGACAGACTGATAAAGCTCCTGTGAGGCTGCAGATTCACACACTCTCAGTCAGCCACGTCCCCCTGCCCTTTTCCTTTCCCAAATCCCCCATCTCCCCTTGCTGCGAGCCGCACTAGAGAGCTCGACGTCATCCAGCCAGCAGCGAGCAGCGAGCAGCAGCAGAAGCAGCGGCCGGATCTGTGCCATGGTAGCCAGTGGCTGATCTGTGGAGGGCTGCCATGGAGCAGCTTTGGCTATCTCTATCCCTCAGTGAAGGAGCACAGAGCCGGCATTGTTCCTGCGAGCCCTCCGTCTGCCTCAAACCGGTTTCAGCTGGTTCCGGTCACCCAGCCTAAAGCCTCCTGCTGCAGTACGGCCTCAGAAACACACAGATAGAAGTCATGTGCCCTCCTCCCAGGATACACTGCAACATTTTTTAGTGGTAAAACACTGTGGTGAAAAAAGAAGGGGTGATATATTTATGAACAGGCAGCGATGGGGTTAAAGAAGAGTCCATCGCACAGTGACTCCTGCTGCCATTCGAATAGGCCTCAGATACAGCAGATACAACAACAACGCACCAAAGGAGAGAAGAAACGCCCCCTGACACAAATAAAAAAGACATTCTCAGGCAGGAAAGCACTCACATATACACATGAAAAAGGACATTATGGATGACAAATGAAGCACAAACTCATATTCAGTTTACTACACTGCAAAGAAGTCGGTAGCCATGATGGTGTTACAAGCTCGGTACATTACCTGTGTCATTTTCTCTACCAGATCCCCCCAGAGCTTTCACACACCAACACTGATCTGATCTAAGGAAAAACACTGGCACAGTTCCCCCTGATGGCAAGTTCCTTTTTGCTACAATCCATGCAGACCCCAGCAAGACAACATCCAGCACTGTTATGTAAAGACAGGAAATGTAAAACCCCCTCAAAGACCCTCTGGCATGGGTAAACACAGGCCATGCATGCACCTCCCTCCTCAAATCTCCACCAGACACATGCAACTCAAGTCCACATACCCCACCGTGGACACCCACACGTACACACGCACGCACACACACACACAGGTTCATGCACATACAGAGGGAATAGGAAATGTGGCATACCCTTCTCAGATTATTCCCACTCTGAGAGATATTCAGGACATAAAAAGATCTTCCTGGAGAGGCCTCAGCACCTGCCCTTCTCATCCCCCAACCATTCCAGCCCCCATCCTCCTCCTCCTGCCCTCCCCCTCTTCCCTCGTTCCGTCTGTGGGTCAGTCTTAGATTTAGTCCCAGTCCAGGCCTCGTTTCTCCTCAAGCCCTGCCACCACGGCCGTGCAAGGAGGGACGGATGGAGAAAGGGGGCAGTGTTCAGCAGGCGAATCAGGCCTTTTGTCTATGTGTCTGTGCAGGGGGGTGAGGGGGGACTCTCCACTCTGGCTCCGGAGCAGCAGCGGCAGCAGCTGGTGCAGGGGGAAGAGAGAGAGGGAGATAGACAGAGGGAGGTGGAGAAGACGGAGACGAGAGGATTCAAAGGAAGCAGCTGAAGGCATAAATACGTATATAATGTGTGTTGTAAGCTGTTAATGCTTGAGATTTGATAATGTGGAGAACACCAATGTAGGATTTTGCTGATGAAGTAGTCATGATCCTGAATATTTTTATGGGGATCAGTGAGCGTATATCTTAGCATTACGTATATTTGTGTATATATATAGATGTGTAAATCCAAGGCCTCTGCTTGGGCCGACCTGTCCATCTGCATGCTGTGAATGTCAAGGTCATTTAGTCTCGTGTCTGCTTTTAGAACATCGATGATCGTCTTATTTGTGTCTTCCTCAAACGATTTCATGAAAAAACATCCGGACAAACAAATATCCTAATGCAAATAACACAGCTTGATTTTTCTTTTTCTTTTTTTTTCTTTTTTACATTCTAACAGCATAACAGCCAGTCGTATCATTTTACCGTACACATACATACATACATACATACATACATGTCAATTCACACGAGTATTACTGTGCTTATTGCATTATTCATACAGCCCATGTAGCGATGTAAGGACAAAATAAGACAATCAAAACATAAAATGATGGCATCAGATACAGTATGTTATAGACATTTTGTTATACAATTCTCATGGTAAATGCATAGCAGATCAATTATTTTAAAACCTACCTGGGAGATTGCAGAGAGAGAGAGAGGCTTTCAGCAGAAAAAAAGGTCTCTTTGGCCTGCAAACCAGATCTGGGTCTACATCTGACAGACCTATCAAAGGCAGACGTAAATACTGCAGCAGGAGCTAATTAGCCTTCATATGGAAAGGAGCGTACCGGGTTTATGCATCAGACAACACAGCTGCATTTATACACTGCAAGGTAGTTTGATACATGCATATATTTGTATTTATTAGAAAAAGGCCCTCATTATGTCTGCCGCCTCTCTACGGCTGTAGCAGATTCAGTGTAGGAGAGGAGGCTGAGGTTGATGTGCTCCCCATCCCAATAGCCACAGTCACATGACGTCACTTTACCTCCATTCTCGTTGTCTATAAGCAACAAAGAGGAGCAACCGATACCTTACACTGTCAAACTGATAGGTAGCATGCAGCATCAGTACCACTCACAAACTGATGTTCACTATTTGTCACACACTTCAGTGAATTAAAAAATATAGAAATATAAAAACAGTGCGTGAGATTACAAAATGTATTATGCATGAACACATCAGCATCCTGCAATCAGGATGAGCACATATATATACATATTGCAGATTGTATGCAATAGAGTACGCACATTAAGTGATCAATCAAAAGAATTCAAAATCAATCATGTAATCAAAAAACATTTCTATAACCCAATAAATGAATGAATGCGTACAAAATTTCAAATTCATTTTCTGCAATAAAAAAGATACAACCTCCTCCTCACTGTAATTTCTTTTATAAATTTTGCTGTCATATCCATGCTTAGAGATACAGATGTTTCGAAAAATAGATTTTAGCATTCTCAATTTATTTATCAAATCTATAGTCTGTTTAATTTTTGTAGAAAGATATTTCTAGAAATATCCTGTATTTGCCTTTAAACTCCGTTCAATCTTTAGTCGCTCTATGTTCTAAAAAGACGTCGTATCCCCCATCTCTCTCTTTCTCTCTCTCTATGTCTTTCGGTCTCTTCTGTAATATGTCAGGAAGTCGCATAATGTAAACATGTACATTTAAAGGCCTCCCCAAAATGACCTTTTTCCTTTTCATATAGCCGATAGAACGGCCACGACAGCATCATCTGGGCACTTAAAATACCATGTGACATTTGGAATGAATGGGATGTAGGTCGGAAGTTATTTTCTGAATGAATGAGTCGTGTTGTTAAGCCTCGTAGGGCAGGAATATGTTCAATATTTGAGCCTGAACACACACTCAATACTATTGTAGTATAATGGGTTCAAATCTCAAACACTGATGTGACCACCATTGGGTCCATCTTTATATTTAGAAATAAGAAAATACCCAATATTTCCAAAGATACAAAATATATCAGGAGGCATTGTGAGGAAAACTGTATAAAATCATAAGTGTGATAAAATAAAATTTTTAAGGGATGTTAAAATGCCAAAGCTTTAAAAAGTAAGGTTTACTGTGAAAAATCATAACTTTCCTAAAAATAATGAGTCATTTTTACATGTCATGGAATACTCAATTATTATGTGTTATCAATGTGAAAAAGCCCATTAAATAGATCAGAAATCCTTTAAATGACCCTCAACTGTTTGCCTTAGAACATACTCAATTACAATTGTGTCTGAGGGGATAGCAGCCATTAAGCTATGAGTGAAAGAGGAAAGATTGTTTGTTAAAATCATCACAAAACTCATTAATTCACAGTGTTTGTGTGTTCGAGCTGTTAAGTATCCTGTGGGGCTTTCCACATTAGCACATCGCTCCCTAAATTTACTCTACGGTGCCATCTGGTGTTCCTACTGACGCCACATGAGTTTAAGTAAGTTAAACATTGGAGTTTTCTCTTGGCCTTATCTACCCTTCAATTAATAAAACCCTTTAAATCTGTATGTCTGCACACAATATGGGGAACAGTCACAGTCCACCCATAACGCTTAAAAAAACTTTGTTATTCACAATATTTGACCTTAACAATCCCAGCATGTAATTACCACATCACAAATGTCAAATGCTGAATCACGCAGCCATTCAACTTGAAGGATCATTTGCATTTTATTTGACACTGATGTCTTTTCACTGGTCACAGGTGTAGGTGTGTAATCAGACATGAGAGGTTATGACGATCACTGAAATTAGACATGAGTGGGTCAATGATTAAAGGCCGTTTCTTCTCAGTCCGGAGTGTTCCACCGTCTGCAGTAGGTTTAGAATAATCACCGAATTTAATTCATGCAACCATAAACAGGCTCAATCAAAATCAACCCACCGGGGGGTACATTCACCTTTAGCTGGGATTCAGGAACTTGTCAGGATATTTCCACGGGCGCTGCAGGAAGTTTAAAAATACACCTGCATGTATTTTAGATACACAATGTTGCCTTTAGTCCTGTTTTATTAATGTCAGCCCTGCATGTGGATATCTTAGGAGTCTCTAATATCCTGTTGGATTGTATGGGGTTGTGACCTAACAATGCCCTGGAGCAACACTCGACCTTTTCAACACTAAATATTACCTCCCTGCATAACACACAGGGACAAAGTGTCCTCATCTATTTTCTTTCTCCTGGGGTCTGTATGTCAATAGTGTCATGAATAGGCTCAGTCAAGTTTGAGAATTTGATGCACGTATTCACATTGTTTATCTTTCCAGAAGGGACATGTTTACTGCAATAAACCATACTGTACAAATAAGGGATGTGGACTACATGTGGCTTTGTTAACTTCTCGTCATTGAGCACACAACGAGACAATGTAATGTCTGCGACAGAAACATTCATAAGTATCTTTCCATGTTGATTTGTGACGTCAGCATCATTTCCTCTAATGTGAAAACAGGCTGGTGTTTACAAGACCACCGGACGGGGATCAATCTTCAACATGCACGCAGTCATTCCAGGAAAATAAAATAAAATAAAATAAAATAAAATAAAATATGAGCAGGTTGGGTTTAAATTGTAGATAAGATGAATAGATATTAAAAATGTCAAATATATTGAAATACTTTTAATTCAACGTTATTTTATTATTATTATTATTATTGGCATTTATAATAATAATAATGATAATGATTAATTAATTGATTTGATTGTTTTATTTTAAAATATCTTTAAATTTTCAATAAAATTATTTTATGATTATTAGATTCTAGACTTTTTCTGCATTCCTTGGTCTCAGAAGTCTCTATGTTTTTCCCATTATTAATTGTTTAAACCAGTTTTAATTACTTTTTGAATGAATGAATATGATGTGATTTGAAAAGGTTATGAATGAGATGATGTCACATGAAATACTTGGTTCTCATTTTAGGGATGTTTCTTTCAGATGAGCCATATTCTGTTGCCATATTTTGCAATCAGATTCATTTTTGATTTCTGATCCGCACATTCCCTTCAATCTCTGGCTTTAAAAGCTCATAAATCAAATCACTTCTCGACTAATTTGTCCCCTTGTTGAAAGAGAAGTAATCACCCAGAAACTGTGTCACCTCTAATCACTGCTGATATCGATAATAATTTGTCAACATCCGCTTTTCACGCACGTACCGGCATCGTGCTACTTTTCAAAAGCGCTGCTGACGTCCAACTCTATCAGGGGCGGCATTTATAACTTTCACTACTGCTCATTCTGTCAGGCATCGAGGGATTCAGCAACTTCCACAACTCTGCAACATCGACCCAACACGATGGAGCGCCTGTAACGTTAGATCAATCCGACTCACTGCAGATTAGGATTACAATTCTTGCTTTAGATCGCCTTTTGTCCGGTAACATGGGCGCAGGGTCCACATGTTATTCATGGATGTGCAGACCAGCGTTGGCAGTTTTTATTATTCTTGCATTATTCGGTTTGGTGCGCTGCTCCGAGGGTACGGCTGCAGTTGGAAAAGTCTACTCCCGAGGGAATCACTGGGCAGTAGGTAAGAAATGGGAAGTCATCACTTTAGTCCACGTTTGTTTACGTCGATTGGTGGATTGATGCGCTCATGTGCTTGTCATCCACGAGGGAAGAGTAAGAGATTTATTTAGGGATTATTCAGGAGTATCAACAACAGAGTTTATGATGCTGAGAGTGTGACATAACCATCCTTATAAGGATGTTAGCTCTTTACCTATATACACATAATCTATCTATGTCATTTATATACTTAGTTTATGATGAATTATGATTACTGACTGCATACATCAAGGTTATGTAGTTTTTCTAATCAAGGATTGTGTATGCCATGATAGATAGATAGATAGATAGATAGATAGATAGATAGATAGATAGATGGATATTGACGTTTTAGGGGCTTAAAACAGACCACACACAAAGCACTTTGCATGTCAAATATGAACAACAAATGTTGCAATAATTTCGGTGGAAAAAGGATCAGAGAAGTCAGATCACATAAAAGGGTTTGTGGTAACACAAAATCAGCAGGGAGCACTAAAGAATGCATTAAAATTAACATACAAAAACAATCCTGTCCGCTCTTGTGGTCTGTTTACTCGATCCTTGTGCCGCAGCTCCTCATTCACTTGACTGTCTAACTTCTCAGGTCATTTGATGGGAAAGAAGAGCATTGAGACTCGGCTTGCCCTGGACAACACAAACCAGGACAGGGACTACCTCACAGCCCAGAACACAGGTGTGACAGAGAACCAATATGAGGGCTTGATGGATGCACTGATGCAACACAAGAACCAAAGACAAATGGAGATGGTGCCAAATTATTTGCTCCGCAGAGGATGGAGGGAAGACAGAGACAAATATCTCAGAGAGGTCAGTCATCTTGTTAAGATGTGTGGATTTTGTCTGAATTCACTTTCTCAAATGCCTGCAAGTCTTTTCCTGTGGGAATGTGAGGCCACAGTTATGTATCTTTGTCTATGTCATCACTGTCTTCTAGATGGCACACCTCTTTCTTCTGACTCTGAAACTTCAAAACAGCAACTCCACCTGAATCCAGCTGTGTCAACATCCTTCAGTATCTACAAACCTGGCATGTAATCTTATATGACATCATTTATTAGATGTAAAAATCACCTAGAAATGCAACACAAGAGTACTCATTCATTTCTATTTTCAACAGTAAGAAGATGATGTGCATATATTGAGATGATGAATAAACTTGAATTGTCTTAACTGCATGGTGGCTATTTTATTTTATTTTATTTTATTTTATTTTATTTTATTTTATTTTATTTTATTTTATTTTATTTTATTTTATTTTATTTTAATCCGCATTTGTAATTACCAATTTCTACCACAAGATGGCGGAAGACAACAATGCAATAATGCATTTTATTTTACGACTAACTGAGAGGCACTTTATGTCGTGACAAATTAAGATTACAATTTTTATTGCTATCACTTAAGTTGTATCAAATTACTTGCCATCAAAAGATTATCAGTGCAAATGCACTCACACACACACACACCACACACCCACACCCACACAACACTTTTCTCTTCCCTCATTTATTATGGTTGATCGATGAACAATGGAGCCACAAAGCATTTTCTCTGCATCATTATAAGTCTAATTCTAGGAGCAAATGTTATAAGTTCATGGGAGTTAATGAGGTGGAAATTAGTGGTTAGAGAGTCTGATTCTTGTAATGGTGAGAGAGAAAGTGGGAATTGAAGCTGCTTCTTTGTAATGTGTCCTCGGTGTCAACAAATTCTGTTTTTAATACTATGAAACATTCTGTGAATATTGTCATTTATAGCAGCAGAGTAATGAGTTTGTATTACATTTCTGGCATTCAGCGTACTCCTATGAGAATCAAACATCCAAACATTACCTCGAACAGGGAAATGATAAAAAGTGTATCTATCTTTAGATTGATTTATAGTGGATATATACTGTACATTTCAATGTAATTTCAGTTAAATGAATCTAAGGTAATAATGATAATAATAATAATAATAATAAAATGAAATGGCCGTGTGTACAACTACCACCAGGGGGTGCTGTATTCATACTTTCTTCGTGACCTTTCCTTGGCCTGGGTGTCGAGTTTCTGGCATGATAAATTATCCTTGGATATTTATAAATGAAATACTGGTCATTATGTGCTGTTGTAATTTCTGATATACACAAACACGAAACAATATTTCATCAGCCGTTTTACGTAGAAATTTTATTATAAAAAGAAAAAAATAAGTCACATGTAATAAATCTCGCAAGACAAAGATGAAGCGAGTGAGTTAAAACCAGCAGGTGAGGAAGGGTCGACAGGAGTGCTCCGTTTATTGAGTAAAATAAATAGATACTTATGGATACTGCATTTGTAATAATGGCAGGGTAAAACTGCAACTGCACTGAAAGAACATGAGGGAATAAAAAATAACGCAATGATTGTAGGGCAGATAAAAGAGCAGAAAAGCACAAATCATCCAAATGTATCAGTTTCACATCTTTACAGTATTTCCACAGTGAGTTCCACAGTCCTTCAGATGGGGGCCATCAAAGTGAGCAGGGTCTCTCTCCTGTTAGTAGCTGGGGGTCTCGGTCATTCACAGTTCAGGGGAAAAATGGAAAAACTCAAAGTGATACAATCCCATCAGCAGGAACATGAAATCCACCCATCACCACGTCTTTCCAATGGACTGAATGTGTTCCTTGGCCTTCATCCTCAGTGAGGCAATACTGGAGTTCCGCGGGTCGGCTGAACACTGGTATGTTGGTGGTGGGGGGCACATAGAGCCCATGTGGGTCAGGTGAGAGCCATGTCCCAGGGCTGGGGAGTTCAGGAAGGAGCTCTGTAAGGATGTGTAGACGGATGGGGGAGGAGGAGGAGGAGGTGGTGTGTAGGTACCCGGGAGGCCCTGTGTGCCGGTGATGAGGCCGGGGAGCGACTGCAGGGAGGTGGAGCTGGTGATCGGGGTGGTAAGCCAAGGATCCAACTGCAGGCCTGCACCCAGAGAGCCGGTGGGGGAGCGGCTGAAGGAGAGCAAAGAGGAAGAGGAGGAGGAAGACGTGTCCTGGAGCTTGATGGAACTCACCTCCAGCTTCTCCTGACGACGCCATTTAGCTCGTCGGTTTTGGAACCAAACCTGAAATCAGGATAAAAAAAAAAAAAATTACCATCTAGAATCAATTACCAGGCAAGATACTAGAACGTTTTCAAATATGGAAGATAAGATATATACGGTTTAATAAATCCTTTTCAAATGTATCTTTCTCTCTACAAATAAATTGATTAATTTATATTGGCACGGATGGGCACAGTTTTGGTAATCCTTCATTATGTTGTTGTTTGATACAAACATGAACAACAACAACACATTAAACACTGGCAAATTGAATTGGTAATTAGTTCAAGAATATTTAAATGACATAAGGAATAGATGTCAAATGAGCAAATCCTTAATAACTGAGTAGACTTCATAAAAAAGGCATTAAGAAATCCAAATTTGCGACGAATTTATAATACAGAAAAATCCTGAAATCCATTATAACGCTTAAAAAAGCAACAAAAAAACAAAACAAAAGAACCCCCCCCAAAAAATAAGATATTTTTAATTTCCCTTGGAATTTCTTTTAATTCCAGATGTGTTTAGATATCATTTCATACAGGCGCATGTACCCAGAATGCAACCTGATACATTTGTAATCTTTTTGGAATTTTCAAACAAAACTTTATGAATAATTGGCCAGTTTGTGGACTCTGTGGGCGTGTGGGTTTGAAAGTTTTATTTTTTTCCTTCTCGATATTTGATTTCTGTTCTCCAACCTGTGACGAATCTTGACTAAATCTCGAGTGTGCACACTTTTAGGGTGCGCGTAAAAATTATTGCAAATGTGCATATTTTTTGTAAAAGGAAAACCAACAAAGTAATTTCATATTATTCAGTAGGACTGCGTCTTTTCGGCCCTACCTGAACTCGAACCTCCGGCAGGTTGACCTTTAGGGCCAGTTCCTCTCTGCTGTACACATCCGGGTAATGGGACTTCTCGAAGGCCCGCTCCAGTTCGTGGAGCTGAAATGTAGTGAACGTGGTTCGGTTCCGTCGGTGTTTCTTTTTGGGGTTTTCATCGTCCGAGAGTTTCCCGTCTCCGTCAGGTGAGTCCGGACAGATCGACGCTTCAGATCCCGGAGCGCAACACAAACCTGTGGACAAACAACATTTAAAAAATATGACGGTTCGTCCTTATTAAAAAACTTTATTTAAAACTCGACCGAAAACATTATAATTTGGATGAATGGATGCATTCTGAGGAAATCTGTGTAAAACCACGTATAAAACTAAAAACAACATTAGCTTAAAATGGAACCGATTTATTTAATAAATTTAGTGACTTCTCTAGAAGTTGAGCATTTTTTAAATAATTTTCTACATGGAATATTAAAATAAGAATGTGTTATATTAAATTAAAATAGATACCCAAAGCACATTAAATCTCCCCGAACACTTTGCATTAAAATGGACATTAAGATGAACATTTGCCTACAAGGTTAAAGATTTACTGGCGTTTAAATATGCGCAAATTACCGCATTGATGACCCGCACGAATGAGCTCATATTAGTTGAACTTTTTCTTTACCGTACTCAATTTTTATTGGAATAAAAAAGACACGATGGATTCCACTATTAAAAGAAAATGACACCTGCTTTAAGAAAATAGATAAATCTGTAATTACCAAAGACGTGATGTATATTTATAGAAAGTTTTGTTTCGTCGACATGATTGAGCCGTAAATTGCACATGTCCACGCAAATAAGGCGGACTTACTGTCAAAACTTTCTGCGTAATGTCCCGTCCTGACAGTGACGTCCCCGCTGCGCTCCGTGTCCTTGTCTGTCCTCCCGTTGAGCACGCTGTCCTCCTTGAATCCCAGGATCGCCTCGATGCTGTGCACCGTGGACGGGTTAGACGGGTTCCCCGGACTGTGGACCGAGCGAGCGGAGGGAGACAAGCGCTCATCCATCATCATCATCGCCGGGCAAGATGATCCAAGAAGCCACATTGGTCGAAATTCCACAAAGTCGGACTTTTTAAAGTCGATTTTGAAGCTGTAAGTTTAAATGTAAGGTGTTTCGTGTTTCTGTCTGTCTTCCACACCGTCTCCCTTTGTGGACCCTTGACATCATCAGAGTGGGGTTTTAAAGTAGTCCCCCAGTCCAAGGCCCCCCTACTCATGTGGCACCCCCACAGCACGTCAGAGAGGGGACGTCCTGTTGGATTTGTCCCTGGATTGAGGGGGAACTCAGTGATCTGTGAGTGCAGGCACCATGCAGACACTCCCTAACTCCTCCCCATCACAAGTGCACCAGTTCTGCTCTAAACCGACTTACATAAATCTTAAAACCATCTTTCCACTCCTCCAGATGTCCACATTAGTCTGGGAGGGGAGAAAAAGGAGGAGTGGGATGAAGATTATGGCGCAGATTAAGGTAGAACAAAATCAGAATTACAAGATTTCTCGTTGGGACATGAGTGACAAAATGAAAGCTTAATATTTGATCAAAGCGTCAAGATACTATTGCCAACATAAACCAAAGAATGTCACTTGATTCACCGAGGGCCCTCTTTAAGAATTCGTGTCGTTTTCTTAAAAAGATTTTAAATTGTTAGAATAACCGAGACTATCGGAGTGGAGATAATGAAATAAACTTAAGTAGCCCACACTGAAAGGCCAAAGCCCAAACAATAACAATATGGAGCTATAGAAACTATTAAGACTTAATAAAGATTGACAGCAGTGTGGTAATCCTCAGCCCACACACCGCTTAAGGGGATTACATCATTTTACTCAAAAGAGTTAAAACCCCTAAAACTATTTAGCCTCTCCTAATTACTGAAGGTGACATTATCCTTTGTTTGAGAGAGAGAGAGAGAGAGAGAGAGGGAGAGAGAGAGAGAGAGGGAGAGGTGCTACATTTTAATATCAGCACTGAAAAGTTCTCAAATGTCAAGTGTTTTTGGAAAAACAGACGTAGATTTCCTGTTTGCACGTCCACATCTGAGAGGACACGTACAGAGGAGGACATGAGGACATGCAGGTTAGGGACATTTTAGTGTCAAGTTTAAATCTTTCAAGTCCCAGCTGTGGAATGTCAAACCGAGCATACCTGCCATTATTCAAAGTCTAAAACCAGGTAATCCAGGTAGAATGTTCAAAGTCAGGTTCAGTGAGTACTGATACAGCTGTGGATGAAGATTACTACTCACTCACTCACTCACGTGTTTATTAGCTCACTCACTCATTTTCTGATACATTCAGTCACTCATTTATCTCACTAATTCACTCATTTACTCACACCTTCACTTATTTTCTCTTTCACGTACACACTCACTCCTATATGAACTCACCGACTGATTCACTCTTTAACAGATACCCACACTTACTCACAGACTCACTCACTCATTCATTCATTAAGTCAGTCAGTCACTCATTCATTTTTTAACTTTCTAATTGTTTGACCCCTTCACTCGCTCTCTCACCTGTTCAGTTAATAATTCACTAACTCATTTGTTCATGTGTTCATTTCTCATTCTTGCCTTGAACATCAAAGTTTCTCCCATACTGCTGCCCTGACATAAAGGTCATCCTGACTCCTACAGTGAACTTTGACAGCACCGATGACAAAAAAATGCAACCAATGGAAACAAAGGAAAATAAAGCAGATTATATTGAATTATTGAATTGTTACACTCTGATGCCAGTTGTGCTCGACCTCCACTGGTCCCTACACACTTTTCAACCTGTGTGAATGCCTGTGTGTGTGAAGGCGAGAGAGAGAGAGGGGCGTGTGCTGACAACCTTGTCTGTGCTGATCCTATTAGGCGTAATCTCTAGACTTCACAAATCTGTGGCTGTTCAAACTGAGGTTCATGGCAAACTCCGCCCTTCCCCCATTCTGTCTAATCACTCCTAATAACGTCTTGGATGAAACCCAATTAAACTAAGACTTATTTTGCTATTTGCTTTAACAGGCTCCAGTGGGACAGCTGGGATTGTTTATGTTTCCTCCTGCTTCATTGTCAGAGCCGCACAGTTTCTGAAGTTTGATTAGTGACCGTGTACGATCGCATCATACAGCAAATTACAGATAAAATGCTAACAAGGATGTTTTCAACGCCTCAAGTATAACAAAATGAACAAAAATTAATTATATATGGTCACACAACAAACTGACATGTATATATTTGATATTTTACACACCTTTATTTTCACAATACATTTGTTCTCTCAGCACTTATGTACAGCGTTTTTATTTTATTTGTTTTTCGATTATGATCTGTGCAAATCTGCAAATGTCTCATCTTGACATTTTCAGGTATTATAAAGGACCAATCTGCAAAACATGGACACATTTTATGGATTAGTGAAGCAAAAGTAATGATTTTCAGCTTTGTGACAATGGGAAGGGGGAAAATAATCTAAATATCGTCATTTATGAACACCACATACAAAAAGAACTAGAAAAATCTAAAACAAACAAACCCAAGGGAGAGGATGAAACGACACTCAGACAGCATGTGTGTGTGTGTGTGTGTGTGTGTGTGTGTGTGTGGGCAAAGATGGGCTGATTGAGCAACACACTTTGGAGGACCGAATTATTTTCTTTTACAACCAACAATAGAAAAAAGTGAGATTAATATCGCAAATAATCATCATTTGGGAGTTTGTAGTGGCTTTGGGCCATATGAGAGCGACATGTTTCTCCCCCCTCTCCTCTCTTTTTTCTTTTCTTTTCTTCTCCTTCTTGGTGGTGACTGTAAAGCGGATTCTTTCTCTCCGTTCACATGAGAGAGCACTTCTCCTCCGCCTTGGTCTTCAGCTCTGTTACAGTGGCCGAGGCCTTCTCCTTCAGCTGGTCCATGTCCATGTTCTGCAAGTTTTGCATCTGGCCCAGGAATGAGTCCTTGCCCTCCTCCTCTGTGGCGTCCTCGTCCACCATCTTGAGGAGCTCCTCGGGGACGTCCACGTCATCCCCGGCCATCTCGATCATGTTCTCGTCCTGCTCGCTCTGCACAGCCCGGACAAAACACACTCAGAGACGGATAGTGCACACGTGGCTCAGCAGACATTCTGATGGTCTGACAAAGCCCCCAAACGTTTGATATCTGAGGGATTTCCTCAGGAAGGGAATTGAAACTAATTTATGTATTTCAAGAAAATATTTGCTTGCATATTTGTATGAAATTTTTACAGTTTAAGTCACAATAATATTATAGAGCCAACAAAGTTTTGGACATGTTCTCATATCGCTGATGTGGTTGAACAGCGGTTCTCAAACTGCGGAACGTGGACCACCAGTAGTACTTGAACAGATTATTTCTATAAATTTCATCAGTGAATAAAAGAAATTATAAGACGGTATACTAAAGTCATCTTAATGATAATAATAATCATCAACATTATTATTATTTATAAGGGAGGGAGAAAATTCCTCAAAGAAATTCCAAAATTTATGGGGTTTTTTTCTCTCAGAAATGTAGTTATAAACAAAATTCTAGCTAGAACAATTGCAAATCTCTTAGAAACAAATCACAAATATGGGAATTTATACATTTTTCTCGGTAAAACATCACAACATTGTGAGTTTTTTTCTCCGAATTTTGCAAAGCTCAGACTACACACATTAGGCGAGATCATGAAATAACTGCATGGACTCTCCAAAGTACCCTGGTGTTTTTCCTCTATGGATCAGGCTGATGGTGACGTCTCTGTCTGGATGTTTTTGACAACATAGTGAATTCAGGCTTAAATCAGAAGTATCTCCGTTGGATTAGGCCGTCCTCGGTCTGCGTGCTCCTGTGTTTGCCAGTTGCACCGGACTCCTTAAATCTCCAGAATCCATCCAATAATCCATAGACAGTAGTACGATGATTTCAATTTCCTGATAATAATATACCAATAATACTGTATATACTATACTAATAAAATGATTACTATATATAATTTACAGTATTTAAACACGGTCAGTTTCCTCACTTCCAGTACGTTGTGATGTTGCATCACAAACCTTTAATGCCATCTGAGCACCACTGAATATCCGGACTAGTCATGCAATATGCGCTGCACTGTGAGTTTAAACTTCAATCAGTGGGATTATGTGTGACCTTTAGCCTCTCCTGTCTGAATCCTAACTGCGGTCTAAAGATATCTTCCATAACGCCGCACGAGACTCTAATTCCATTAGAATACCACCACCAACATCCTTTTCTACTCATGCACCCTCTGTGAAACACATCATTCATTTATTATTTGCAATAGTTTGCGTCCCCAACCCGGCAGGCAGAAAACAAAGAAACCGGCAGAGAACGAGCGTGGATGAGGAAGATGCCTGTAAGCTTCTATGAAGACACTTACTACACATTTGTCTTTGTCGGCGTTTTTTCCCGAGCCGCCATGAAATGTAAACATCATTTAAGGGAAATAATTAGATTTAACTGTTTGTATTCATGCCATTGTCCTTTCAAGGTGGTTTCATTTTAAAAGACAAATAGTGGAAAGGAGTGCGTCTATTGTTTAGAATAGAAAACTGAAGTGAGCTGTTGGGTGACATCACATGAGAAGAGCCTGCAGCAAACAAGGCCACCGCTTCATTCAGATAAAAAACAAAAACAAAACATTGTTGTTGAAATACAACAAATCTTATTTGTTCTGCTTTTTCCTTTTCATTACAAGAAAATTTCCATCTCTACATTGATTGATTGATACCTGAAGGTTCACGATTGTCAATTATCATCAAATTGTGTAAATAAAATCCCAGCCTACCTTTCCGCTTCCTTCCATTAAGGCAAATCTTATTGTCTTTCTAAAAATAAGTGCGACGGTTGGTTTTATATCCACTAACGTCGAGGTGGTTGTTTGTTGAGTCGCCTCACACTAATGAGACACCTGCTCGGTGGCTAAAGTCCTCAGGATGGCGTTTAAACGTGTTACTCGCTAATCTACTGGCAATGTTTCATTGTTCCTGTAATCCTTAAAGCCACCACACACCACATACTTCAATAATGCTCAACACTACAAACTTCATTAAAGCAAATATTTGAAGTTTATGCTGCATTTTATTGTGAAATTCTGCTGAGAGGATAAAATTATCTATATTTTGATTCCATCAGTTGGTAGCCTGAACAATGAGGCACTAATGAGTCATAATGAATCATTCACGTCTTATTTTGAAGCTCTGATTCATGATATGTTGTGGTGAACTAGTTTGTTGATATTTGGTATCATGAAATAGAACAGATTGGCTGTAAAGTGTAAATTGAGAGCTGTTTACCTTTGGCAGCCTGTACTTTTCTCTGAGACACACTCTCAGCGTTGCTCTCTCTGCCTTCTTGTGTAAGAAATCTGCATCTCTCTCCATCCTGAAACAGACATTAAAACATCTTCAGTGTGATAATTTATGGAGTTACTAAGAAGTTAGAGTCCTCCAGCACAAAATGTAGCACAAATCTGAGAATTAATGACGTCTTGTTCGGTTACAAGCTCCTGTTTGCTGCCATTGTAATATGCGGTTGTTGGATTTTCATGGAAATAGTTTCCTCACAATTGGCTTCGTCAGTTTGATCATTATCGTCAACAAATCTTGCACTGATTTGTAATCTGATATACAGCAAGTGAACATTAATGCACGCTGATAATCAATATGGAGTTTATGTTTAGTCACAAAATCCTCCATAACAACAGAAAACCTTGTGCATTTCTCAGGCCACATCAGCACCATAGAAGCAGGAAAACATTTTTGGAGTTAAAATGAGCAGCTGGGTTTTAATCCAGCTTTGTATCATTTATTTATGTAGTAACCAAATTAAACTTTGAAGTCTTTTTTGGCTCATAACACATTTTTCATTCACAGTGGTTTTTATTAAGCTTTCTTTGAACATCCATGTTTGTTTAATGCAGTGGTTCTCAAACTCTGGTACGTGTACCACTCGTGGTACTTTAAGCGCCCCTGGTGGTTTATAAGATGACTGCAAATTTCTGAAAGCAAATCAATTTATACTTATGGAATTTATATCGATTGCATAAGCTTATTCAGAGGTAAAACTTGTATATAAAACTTTATCATTCTATCCTTAGGTAAGAATTGGGTTTTAATTTTATTTAAGTAGCCTCATGTCTGTGCCTGTCAGTACATTTTTAGGCTCATACGTTCTGTAAAATACTGTTCTCAGTTTGAGGTACTTAGAAGAGCCAAAAAATAAATGTTTGACAAACTTTTGTTTACTTTGGTCAATGACTTGTGTCAGTTGCACTTACTATTTACACTTACAGTCTGTATTTTCTGTCCTTAAATTTACCTCAGTACGCTGTACTTATAATGGACGATTACACGATTCACTCAGCCAATTAAAGATGAGGATTATTCAGACAGAATTGAAATCAAGCCGAGACAATTGAGAATCAAACGTGCTGAAAAATACAGCATGCAGACGCTGTATCGTTCTATCACGTTTGATCACAATCGCAGAAATGTGAACCAAGAGTTGGAGGTTTAGGGCTCCACAATCATACAGGACCAAATCATAGACCCAAACAGGAAACTGTAGGGACTGGATTAATCTGATTATGTAATTTGGGGTGACGGATCTGCTCGACGCTGCAGATTTTTCTCCTCAAAATTCATTTTTTGCAAAAGGTTTTATTACAAAATTTACTCAAAATATATGAACATAAAATGTTGCTGAATGATTTGATGTGTTTCTACTCAAACATAACTAAGGCCTTAATTAAAAGAAATAATAAAAATCTACATTTCATTACATATTATAATGTGTTAGAGTAAATTTCCCACAGAAAAAAGGCCCAAAACAGATAAATCTGTTCAAAAGAGAGGCAGAATAGATGAAACAGTTGAGTGCAGCTGTTTTACTTTTAATATTCAATGATTTTCATGAAATTTGCATCATTTTGCGTCATTTCTAAATAATTTTTACTTGATTCCAGAGCTCATCCTTAGAATACGAATGTATGTGCATGTACACATAATCTGCTTCTGATGTTCAATCGCTCTAAAGGGCAGAAACCAATGATTAAAGGAGAAACATGTAAAGGTTTTCCACAGATAAAAGCTTGTCAAGGTCAGCTGTGCAGCAGCCATATCTATCTGGATGAGTAACCCCGGCTCAAAATGGAGGATGGTGTCCGTGTTCTTACTTACTTCTCCTCCACCAACTGTTTTTGGTACTCCTCATACTCCTCGCGTGTCATCCCTGCTGCTTTGGCTGGATCTGAGGGGGTGGCCTCCTCTTCTTTGTCACCTCCACCACCAAGCCCTATTCCTGACAGCGGGTTCCCAATCATACTCTTCAACATGAAAGCCATCTTACTCTCTGGGATTGTTTTCTGTCCTCCTAGATTGAGATTATGTTTCAGAGATGAGGACGATGTTTCCTCTGGGTTCGGGTTCCGGTGGCGGTCAGATCCAGTGGTGACTCTCTAGCTAACCTGTGCTTGTCTATCTATCCAAGGGCACACTGACGAGCAACACACAAAAACACACGCACACTCAGAGACACACACACGCAAAACGTTTACCCCAGCCATAATCTGGATTAAATCCTGCCTGCTCCACTATGCTAAGAGGCAGATGGCCTGTTTGTCTCCATTTGTACATTGTGGAGGTTTTTCTGGGTGTTTTTCTTCTTGAATGTGACACTTTGTGCATACTTTGGCAGCTGTGTGTGCATCACGCAGCACAAAAATGGCTTTGGAGAGGAGTTTTGTTGGTACACATATGCTGCTTCCATCCATTGGTGCTTAATCACATTAGTAAAGAAGGGGCTGGCCTGTGTGCAGCAGAGAGGAGCAGGATTACTGTCTTGTTTATCCCCGTGAAGCCATCTTCATCCTGCACTGCTATTGTTCAGAAGGGGACTGGCTGACAGGAGCACGAGACACGGGGGGAGGCAACAGTCGTTTCATAATGACTGCCAGCTTCATGAAGGACCTCTAGATTAGATGTTTTAGAGCGAACTAGGGGACATACATACCTCCACTAAGGCCCAACAGTCACCTGATTGTATTTATTTTGTATACATAAAACCAGTAATCCAGACACAGTCATCATGAAATCAGAAGCGTGAAATACATTTTTCTTACACATTTATTTTACAGTGGAATTGCTGACAACTTCTTGTTTGTAAATGTTGCAAATAATATACAGACCATTGTAAGACATAGGTCATAATTGTATGTTTCCACCATAATGCCATTATCCCAGTCTGTTTTGATATGGTAGATCCAGATCAATACATGAATCTGGGCTAAGTGGCACATGCTGATAGTCACCGGATACACACACTCAGTAAGATTAGGATCTCAAGTTTAGAGAAATATGCAAATATCTTGCTAGAGTGAGAAGAGAGTGGGCGGAAAATATTGAGATACCGATCTGAATTTGCCTAAAAAATGTATTAAAATATCTCAAATTTATATTAACGCCAAGTAACTTCTGTTACACGCAGGGAGCACCAATATATGCAACTATGAAAGTCAGGGCCAAACAAAAGTAAGTGTCTTGATTTGTCCCAATACCAATAAAGCAATTCAGAAATGATATATTTATAAAATCTACGTCTCTGAATTTGTTCTTGATATTTTGATGAAAATATATGAGACCAGCAAAGCTCCTGATGTGATGCTCTGTGGAGTTGTGAATCTCCTGATCATCGTCATCATTCAGTGAACTTAACAGTACATGTAAAGAGGCAACGGAGAGCATCCATTCATATTGGATCCAATCGAACACTGAACTGCTATGAAGTATCATTGATTTCCCCCTTCAAGCTTAATGTGACAATACAATGGCTGAAGTTGGGAGATCAGGCAACGTTATCTGATCTTACAAGAGACAAAGGAAAAGATGAAGAAATCATGTGTGGTGGATGTCACCATAAAACACTCATTAGACACCAGATTTTGTTTGTTTTCTGTTTATGTAAATTGTTCAAGAAGAAAGAAAACGTCAGATGCTGACGCATTTCAATCATTGAAAACCAGACAGCTGCTCTCCGCGTTACGACACATTATAGTTCAGCATTTATACAAAATAGCACATTTCTAAACACAGGTTTTATTTTCTTTTACTCTAAACAGTTGTCAGTTCCATGGAATGCGATTGTGTGCTTTTGAAGGACAAAAAAAAAATACTGTATGGATTATTTTACAAGATGAAAATCCAGAACAAGTTGTCTCAAGCATTCATACACAACTGATCAAATTAAAATTCTGCAGTTGATTAAAACGAGCTCTTTAACAAAACCAAATTCTTCAAGTACAATAACTTACAATCTGAAAATAATCAAACCAAAAATTACCAAAATGGACAATCCTGCGTTCACACTTGAATTGCATTGATGGACATCAAAAGAACTTCTTCGCTGCTGCTTCTTGTTGGCTTCTGTAGGAGACGAAGAGACAAAGAGAGTAAACAAAGAGTTGCTACAACGCAGGAATATTAGACAAATGACGTCAGCCAGTGAAGTCTTACTTGTACATGACGTAGCAGAAGAACAGGACGGTCTGGACAGCCACAAACATTGCGAAATGGACAGTAGACAGACAGGAAGGCATTGCAGGCAGCTCAGGACACTTCATGACCTTCTCAGCAGGGCTCTGTGCATCACAAGATACAAAAGACATTAGATATTTCACTGCCTGTCATGAAACAAGCATTTTTACATATCATTTTAGAAAGTCATGTGCGATTCCTTCATTAGTTATTAAGTAGATTCCAAATTCTAAACCAGAGTGATGTCCAATCCGAACCTGAACGTTACGCTGCACCAGGTGCTCCACGTCCCTTTTGACCGAGTGCAGATGTTCCTTGATGTCGTTGAAGTGCTGTACAGTCTCATACGTTCCCATACCTCCTGTCCCACCGTGCTGGGAGGCTGAGATTTGTTTCAGTGAGTCATGGAAGAAACTTCTGCAGAGACAAAATGGACAAAAATAACATGAGCATGTGAGGAAGAAACAGGAACCGACCAGAGATCCGCCAAGCAGAACAAAAGTTGCCCTTGTTTTCATAAAAGAGAAATACCTCATAATTCACAGAAAACCGGTAAACATGCTGTAAATTTGCTGCGTGTGGGAGCGTTTGTTTACAGAGCTGCAAATTGTTGAAAATTAATCTTTTAATCCCGATTCTCCAGAGGACACATATTGTCAAACTTTGAAAAATAGAAATTTATCATCTGATAAGAGGTCACGATTGCTGAATTAATCCTGTATAAAAACATGTTCTTACTACAGATTAGAAGACGGCTAAGAAACAGAGCATGGAGGAACACTGTCTGGAATCTGAAATACACACAAGTCTGACGGTGTCAAAAAACAAAACAAAAACGTCTGAGTTTTGGTACAGATATGAAAAAAAAGAGTAAAACACCAAGTTAAGATAAAGTATGATGTAAATCAAGCATTTATATAAAATCAAATAATATGAAATTAAGAATAATAATCATATAGTTCATTAGATCATAGAGGAGGGAGAAAAAAAATTGCCATTCTCATGACAAACAATTTGTGAATCATTGCACAGTAGAAGAAGCTTAAATGTAACAATTGATGCCTACATTAAAGAAAAACATTGATTGCTAAATAGTCCCAATTTTTTTTTAAACTTTCATGAGTTTGTGTCTCTTAAGTTCAGATTAATATTTACATTTTAGATGCTGTTAATCTATGTTCAGTAAATACCTGAAATAAAATATCATCACAATATACATACAGGATACTGAATGTAAAACCGTACTAATTGTGCGATGAGAAACTAACAAATGGTTTCGTATTAATCCTGATATAGACTGTTGGTACAGAACATGTATATTTTTGTATATGTAAATAGACACTCCTAACAGCCACGTATCAACAAGAAACCAAGTTGCTGAAAATGTTCATTATTGAAGGCTTCTTCACATTATAAAACAAGACATGCAGTATACTGCACATTATTGTATGGGAAGCTGAGGAATACAAGGACAAGTACTGATTGGTGTGATGGGGAGGAATGGTTGAATAGACAATTTGTTGTTTATTCTACATGTTATGATTGTGGTGTGAGGAAGAATAGCAACGACTGCAGCAGAAAGAAATGGAAATCCAACACTCGTTCGTGCTGACGTACAGCTATACTACAGCAATCAACAGGCCTGCATATTCTTCACACAAACGGCACAATTTAAAGATATTAACAAAAAAACATTCACACTGAAGAGGCGACATGACGGTGCGGATTGAGAGGTGAACCTTCATGGGCTCTCCCCTAAATTTATGAAATTTTAGCCCAACGCCCAGACGCACGTTATGTTAGAAACATATTAGAAACTCAAAAATGAGTTGAATAAAACGTCAATGATTTAGTGTTAACCGAAACTCAGCGTCAAACTCTGTAAAAAGTTAGGATTTATGGCAGGGCTGTGTTACATTACATTACATTTTACGGGTGTAACTACTTAAAAACTTCTCCCCACATCCAATAAGAGTATAATGTGTGAAAATGGTGGTATTCGCTTTTAACAAAATCTGCTCTGTTCTGCGTTTACGTTCAATTTCACAAATGCACCAACTGTACAGCACTCGCAAAAAAGAATGAACGCATCTAATTGTGATGAAATTACACTTTCTTAAAAATCTATTACTGCTGACTGCAAGAGAGCAAGCTTTTTCCCTTATCATCTAAGACGATTATAGAGGGAGAGGGGTTGACAAGAAATCAGTTGGTGGGGAACCATCTTTTTCAGTGTTTGACAGATGTGTTTAAAGATGACTAATCTGATAAGATCAAAACGGTGGTAAGACGCAGACTTCTCTTGCCTGAACACACGGCTGAGAAATATAAACAAAATCTAATTTATTTCTCAGACTGGAAGAAATCCCACTCGAGAAAGTAAGTGAGCATAAAGCCTAAATCCAATCTTCATCTACAGCAAGTGACCCATTTATGGGCAGATGACTCCGATATATTTAAGTCTAAGCTATAGCATGCAAATCAATCCTACATATTTACACCTTGGTGAGCAGCTGCAGCCTTTCGTTGGGTTCGATATGCTTCATCGCGTCAGTTTCAAAATTACAATTCTCTATATGTATCTCTAATTACTGTAGAAACTCTCTCAAATCTAATTCCAACCCTAACGGTCTGTGTATGTTTTATGTCAAAAAGGATCATTTGAGTATGAATGTCCTTTCAGATTTATAAACAGCCTGTTTTTTTTTGACATATGAGACAAAGAGATTGATGTTGCATGATATATAAAATTGTTACTATGTTAACAAGTGTCTGATTAATTCTTTGTACAGATGGTATGTTAAAATCAATTTAAGGAACACAATCAAAATGCAGAAGTATTATAAAATAACAGACACAATGGTTGATTTTTAAAGACATGCAGACTCAGAAACCTTATTTAGAGGATCACGCAAAATAAGCAATTCAAATTCATACAAGAATAACCCACAAGAAGAGCTTTGACATTTTTTAAAAATCTGACTGTTGCGTGATCACAATCACATTAAGTCCACAAGCACCTTAAGCAAAATAATAAACAAGTAAAACAAGTTATTGACTGTGGATGGCAAAATCGTTAATTAATTTTGTATACCCTATCAGGTTTACTTAAGTACCAAAATCAGACTGTTACTCTCTGAAAGCTGACATTATACAATCTCTCCCACTATATTACCCTTAACTTGTGTAGCATAACAAATATGGCCAGTCTGAGGGGTTAGTGAAATATATTTATTTACAGTCTGAGTTCACAAGAGGATTTTAGCTGGTGGGTTCTACACTTATTGCATGAATGTGCAGACATTTGTCTTTTTTACATCGGTACTGAATTATATAAAGCTAAAGAAAAATGCTAACGCTAAAAATGCTAAGGTGGTATTACGCTACCGGAATCATATCAATAGATCATCCAATTGAATGACGTGCCTGTTTATGTGTATGTAGAGTAAGTGCATGGCTGCGCAGTGAGGAGTCATTAGGTAACATACTCTGTGTAGTATTCTCAGATACCAAATACTAAAGCTGGATAATCAGGCTGGCAGACACCTGGGATGTTATAGGCTGCATCGTCAGATTAAATATGATTTCAGGGATTAAAGCATCAGGATTTCCCTTGTTTTTCTGGACTGTCACAGATCTTATTTTGTGTTGTGTTGTGAAACAACAGATAGTTTTTTAAGACAAACCCAACATCTACAGCAGCGTCTGTTACCTACCTCAAATCATTCAGGTTTCGGAGAACGTCCTGCTGGGTGGCAATGACAGAATTCAGCTGTTGATTGCCGGCAACTGGCTGTAAAACAAATTAAATTAAAAGTAAATCAATCTGTGAAATTTTACTTATAAAGAACATTTGCAACACACAATATAACTCATTTTGTGTTGAATACAATTTATTTTATGTCTGCAGAGATATAATATACACAATTAGTCCTAAAAGATAAAACAAAGCTGGTAAAAACCTTGGATAAAATAATATTATTATTACTATTAATAAATCTAGAAGTATAAAAGTCAAAGAATCATAAGGGAAATACCAAAATGTAACTAATACTTCCTGGGTAAATTTAATGAATGGAGGTATAAAGACTTTTAATAAAAGCAACATTGCCATGTGTAAATTTAAAATAACTTTAATTAATCGAAGGCTTCCAGAAGCAGAACCATTCTGTGTATTCTCATTTCAAGCATCTATTTGTGCAGTGAGAATTCAACATGTCTTAATATTATATTCAGTACTTTGAGTGAATAACACATCACCATTAGCATGAGGTTATGAGAGTTTTTCTGTCACTGGTGAGTGCCGTACCTGTCCTGGCTCAACATTTGTCCCCTTCTTGGCAATCTCATCTGTGATAACGGAGACATATCGCCGCTGCTCATCCAGGATCATCGCGAGCTGTCGGTGGAGCTGTTTGATCTCCAGGTGTATACGATTCTGGCCTTCAAACACCTGACGGAGCTCTCGGTCATTCACTGTCTCGTATATGTCCTCGACTGCAATTGACATACATTTGGGGGGAAAAAAGCTCTGGTGATCATTATAACCTAAATATCATCGTTTACATCATCAAGTTAAAGGTTTGGTCATAAGTAAGGGGAATAATTTGCATTTCCATAGCAATTTATTTGGGTTGAGTTACAAAAGGCTGGTAATAAAAAGCTGATATTTCCCCCCCAATATATCTGACATAAGTCTCTAGGGTGATTTGAGAAAACTGACTTGGCTCTCCTTGAACGTCTGGGTGCTCCTTCTGGAACTCCTCTTTCTTTTTGTCGAGCTCCTCCTGGAAGTTCTTAAATTCCTCCTGGTACTTGTCCTTCTCTTCTGCGGGAATCTCAGATTCACGTGGGGGCTTCAATAGAAAATACAAAAAAAAACCTCTCTGAGCTCAACAGAGGCTGTGCTTAGACTTTATTGTGCTCCTGCTCACACGCACACACACATATACACACACACAGAGCTACTGAGAATTCAATGCAATACACAGGACTAAAGAGTATTTGGAACTAGAAATGTTTCGTTACCAGCTGTTGGCCTGGTTCCGTTAGTCTGAATAACAAGAAGGACAAAACGTCATGGTCATCTGATGAGGAAAAGAAATTATGAAGTAGGAATGTAGAGAAACCAATTTAACATTATTTCATAATACTGTCAATTGTTAAAGGAACATGGGATTCTCTTTAAATACAGATACCTGCTAAACCGCCAGTGGCAGCTGAAATGCCAAAGAAGGCCTCAGTGGGAATGATCATGTTCTCCACTTTTGCACAGAACTCATAGTCATCTTTGTCTGGCGTGAAACCGTTGTTGATCATCACCTGAAGAGAAAGATAAAATGGTCATCATTGACAAGAATCACTCATATATAAAATAATGTATATTATGTCCACAGTATCCTACAGCCTCTGCTTGGTGTCTCCTACCGACAGTGTCTTCTTGTAGTACGTTATTTTGGCTCTGACAGGATATGGTTTGTTGCGGAAGTCTCGTAAACACGTTCCAAGGGCCTGTGTGGTGCCGTCACTGGGTCACAACAACATTTTCAGGCACAAATATTACTCTCAAAGACATACAAACATGGTGAAAGTTTATACAATAAGTCATTGATATTAATGTTCATATATGTTTCTGTGTTGATGTAAACATGAGTGTGTGAATGTGGAATGATGCTGAATACGTGATTGAAAGCTTTCACTGGCCCATGGGAGATTAGGAAAGGATTATTTACTTTCCAAGCAAACATAATCATATTTTCTAATCTTCTTTAACTTGTTTAAATTGGAGTTGGTGATAATTTCAGAGAAGAGCAAAGGAATGTTGACTTACTTTTGGTGGTCGTAAACAATGTTGCCATTGTTTCCCACAACGAGTATGGCTGGATTATTTTTCTGGACAGAAGTTAAGAAAACAAGGTAGAACATTAATCAATTATCCATCCTTTTTTATGGTAATTTTACAGGATAAACATCTTTTCATACCTGTAAACAACAATTTACTGCCTGCTATATATACAGTATGTGATAATGTTTGCCTTACTTTTCGCTGACATCTACTTGTCCATACCCATAGTTTTATCTTTAGCTTAATATTCAATCTGTTTCTACTTTCGTATTTCATGCACGAGTGTCAGTCTTTATGTGGCCGTTGAACCAAATCTTCCTGCAAGGGGTTAATAAAGGGTTATCTTATCTTATCCTAATTAACTCAGGCATTTTGCATGAAGACAAGATGACAGCCCAGCAAATTATATCTAATAAAATAAGCAAGAATGTGAAAATGTCCTCAGATGTGCAGTAATGTTTCTGAATGCTAACAAAGAACACACAAACACAAACCTTGCCATCATTGTCAAAAGAGTCAAAGAAAATTCCAACTCCATTCCACTGGTCGGCTGCACCGTACACTGGACCATCGAGGCCCTGGGTCTCTGTGAACCACACAGCCTGAGAACCAAAACATAGGTACAAATTCACATACATGGTTGGATTTCATGCCAGACCACAGCCCATGATTATCAGCTTCATAAAGAACATGCAATGTCTGTACAAAGGTTTGAACAGATACACCAGAGAACATGTCGTCCAAGTATTTTATTTGCTTTTACTGTATATGGCCCAATGCCAGGAGTGCTGGAGTATCAACTTTGTTTCGGCACCTTTGACAGACAATGGAGCTAAACAATGAATTCAAATTCAAAAGTCACATTAATGTTAATGTCTATTAATGTCTCCTTATTGTCACACAGTTTGAGCAAAGAAATATGACAAAAATTGTCTAATTACCAAACCATCCGCTCCCATTCTCCCTCTTCCAGATACTCTGAAGGTCACCTCGGCCTCCCAGTGCTCAAAATTGACTTTGTTTTTTGTCCACACTGAGCCTTTCTGACTCCTGAGGGATGGCGTAATTCGCACCTGGTCTGAACTAGGAATAGCATCTGAGGAAAGACGAGAGGAGACAGAGGTGTGTAAACGGGATGAATGGACTGTTAAGATAAAAATTCTCCATTTGTTCTCTATCAGCTCTATTCATCTGAAGATGGTCATTATATAGTTATTGCAAAGTGTAATAAGCGTAAGTGAGTGGTAGTACTGATACAAAGCAATACTTTAAATCAGCTTGATTGAGAGTGTGATCTTGTTTTTGTTCCAGTGATGAACATCACTTCAATCCTTTTACATTTTGAATAATTTCTTATTTGCAGTAAATGGGTTGTGGTTGGAAAAGAATTTCAGTTACTATTTAGGCTCAATAGTGTGACCTGAAACCTGAAATCTAAACTGTTTGTCACACTGCGGTAAAGAATGTACAAACGTTGTCGTCAAACCAGCATCACAGATGCCTTCTAGCAACGAGGTCTTGTGTTCCAGTCCAGGGCTGACCCTGGTCTAGCCTGTGTGACGTTTTCATGTTCTCCCCATGTCTGCAAGGGATTCCTCCGGTTTACTCCCACACCCAAACACATGCATCTTAGGTGAATTATGTGAGTATATAAATCAACCATAGGTGTGAACAGGAGTGTGATTGAGTTGCCTGTCTCTATGTGTCGGTCCTGTAATAGACCGTTGACCTGTCCAAGCTGAACCCTGCCCCCTGTCCAGTGACTGCTGTGAAAGACTCCAACCGCACCGTGGTATTGATTATATATGGATGTTGTCAAACCAGATTTTTCTGGCCTAACATTCAGCCTTGCTGCCACAATAGTTTTTACTTTTCTACCTTGTCTTTATGTTTGAGCAAAGCAATGTCCTAGAGTGTATTCACGCTTCAACTTAACCAGATTTTAATACTACAACCAGACTCTGGATGGAATACATATGTTTTCCCCATCTACGTACTGACAAAGGTAGCATAAATACCATAAATATAAATATCATAATCCTAATATTATCATATTAAAAAATGTATTATTAGATACATTATATATCATTAGATCATATAATTTGAACACATTTGTAACAAATTTACGTTACCAAGTTACGATGATTTATTCAAACTGTCATAAGGATTATGAATGAACAGTTCAAGTATGTGCTTCCTGTCACTCACAGTAAGATGTCAACGCTGATGGACAGATAAGCAGAGTATAGCCATACAAATATGACTATTGCAATCACATGAATCATCAGACTCATTGATTAGCAACATAATCAATGGTGACATTCCTAATCAGTGACACAAAAGCCTCAAATGTAAAAATGCCTCCTACCCAGCATGATAACGTCTCTATTTACTCTGTATTCTTTCACTTGGTTGATTCAGAAACAGGCAGAATTTCTTCCTGACAAGTTAAACGGGTTTTCAGAGACATAGTTGAATAAATATTGAAGCCTATATAGCATCCATCACTGGTATGCAGTGGTACAACTTGTGCGTTGCAACATTCCAAAGGCCAGATTTTGTAAGACAGCTCAATATTGTGTGCACAGACTATCACAGCGGTCAGAGTCAGATTTTTTAAATAATAATTACATCATATTTTGGTTTGTCTATTTGCCAAATAATACGACGGTGCTAATTTCCTGCGCTTTAAGGGCGCAATGTTTAATTGACAAACATTCTGACAGGAACCGTTGCAGCTGCGACCACAACAAGAGCAGAGAGGAGCTCAGCTGTTCGTTAGTTTAAGTTACAAACAGTAAAAGATACTACAGCAGAACGAAACATCTGCCTTTGGTGGTCACATCTGTATCCAAACTTACTTCCAGTGTGAATCCAGAAGGGAATGCTTCCGTCAGCCTGGGACAGGTGCGGTCCTTTGAAGCTGTATTTGTACTCAAAACGGCGGTGCGGAAGCTCTTCTGTTGCGGGGGAACCAGCGCTAATGTCGGCGACACTGCCACTAGATAATAACGTCAAGAAAAAAGTTAATATGAACACACAGGCACCGGTAGCCCGGCACTGCGCGATGGACACCGCCATGTTTCTGTCTCACTGCTTACGTAGCGCTCAGCCCACGAGCATGACGGGATCTCTGTAGGGCCAACAGGGCGCTTTCTGATTGGACAGCTGCTCAGGCACAAACAGGAACTGGACGTGTTCGTTACGGCGCGAGGCGTACGTCACAGAGCGCTCGTGCGTCAAATGATGAAATTCGTGCGTATTTACAAAAAAAGGCGTCAAATATATTTCAAATATCATTTTATACTTAATTATCTCGGCTGGACGTTGTTGGCCGATGCATTTTCCAAGCCCTTTAAAAAATAATGCACCGCAGGGTGATAAATGTGACCCTTCTTTGAGCGTAAAGTCTATTTAACCAGCTGGAACATCCAGAGTCCTGTTTCTTTTGTTATTGTTTGACTTCATATCTCATAATTAAGACAGCATTTCTCATAATTATGTCTTAGTATGTCATACGTATGATTTGGTATCTTTTCAATACAATAGACATTTGGCTAGTTATGACTTATCTCATGATTATGACTTGATAGAGATAGTTACTGGAGACATTATCATATACTCCATCATAATTATGAGATACTTCCTCTGAATTTTGACGTATTCAGTCAGTTATGTGATGCAGTCATGCAACAATGAAAAGAAAATGTTCCATGATTGAAAATAAGGAGTATCTCGAACATTTAGTTACTTTTTAAGATATCCAAAAAAACAGACTTATAAACTCCTCTGTGAGACTAATTTAAAAAAAGAAAACATCATTTAAATAAATCAAGACAAAGGGAATTAAAGGGGATAGTAATTGGTAGATGATGACAAGATCCACACTTTTCAAAGTGTACCACTCCACACATGGCATTGTCTTCATTCCACGGAGCGGCTGTGTTTTCTGTGCCCCTCGGGCTGCAGGAGGTCAGTGAAAGTTGAGGCGACGAGGTCGTGCTGCCTATAGGAGCTTTCACTGCGCTGTGAAAGCCTCAGTGGGAGGTGCGCAGATGACACAATCACTCTCCATTTACTTTTACCAGCTTCTTCCTATTGCTGTTGGAGGCCCAGCATCACTTTCTGTGAGAGGTTGTAATTATAGGTTTTGGCATGAACCCCAAAACAAAACAGGCCATTGTCGTGACATAATCTGGGGATTCTGCCTGTTCTAATCTGGCAATTGGTCAGCAAACAGCAGGGACTGAACTGTATTATTTCACAGTGCTACAATTTTGTGCTACAATAGTTTCAGGCACAAAAGACAGATTTCCTGGCATAACCTCACGTGGCATGATGCAAATATAGCACTAATCATTCATTCTATGAGGAAGAGATTATATACTTTTTTCTTTTTATGACCCTGGTCCTTGACAAACTGCAAAATGAAACTTCAGCCCCTCTGTTTGAAAATATCTGTGGTGCATCAGCCAATATTAGAAAACAGATGATCTAGAAGAAAACGAGCTGTAGTTAGTAACAGTCATTAAATACTAAATGGAAATAACAGGGAGCATCTCTGTTTAACTCTAAATTAGATGCCTGCTTATTTCTTGTAACAATTAAATGCAAGTGGTTTCCTAGCAGAGAAAATAGAGGCCTCTGTCCTTTGTCTGAGGAAGTCCTCATTAGAGAGTTAAACTGCACTCTTTGTGAGGAAATATGGGATTTAAATAACAATCACAATGCTAATGGATCTTTTTAGAAGTGGACAATGGGAACCTGTAGGATGTTAATGGGTCACTGAGACTGTGAATAGCCGATCGCATGGGCCAGCACAAATATTTGGCCAGTGAATTATACAAGAGAGTTGGTGTGAGTTTGGTGTATATTTATTAGAAGCAGCAGAATGAACTTTTCGATATACAAAATAATTCAATTTGTTTCATTCGTAGTTTGAGGCTCATCAGATGAAATCAGTGACACATGTGGGCTCTCTGCGTGTCCCAGGACGACCTGGGCATCTAAAGCTGTTTGTATTACCCGTGTTAGGCTCGGGGGGGAAAGGGAGAGTGGCTCGTCACCTCCTGTTGTGATACCCGGGCTTAGTTAAATGAAGCCTGGTGCCTCATGGTGTTTATTCATACCCCATTATCATATGATAACCTCAGCATGCTGTCGAACAGCATGCTGAGGAAACGTCCTCTGTTTAGGTTTACTGTTGTGGCTTAAATCTATGAATATCAGAAACATCGTCTCTCCTCGCCAAATGTCTCGTGATGGAAGCACCACTTGTCATATTACGAGCATCTGAATGAGATAAATGGGAAATTTGATAATAAATCAATTACATGGAAATTGACAAGTTGAAATCCGTCTTGTTGCTGAATTATTATTTGTGGCTTCAAATCTGCACACACATGCCACATATTTCCCCTTAATGCAGAAGGACTGATCTTTTATTCCAGATTGGCCCAACACGGTCCAGTGTGGTCCACAGAAGAGAGGGCACTTATTGTCCCCTGAGCACTTTGCCACATTCATTTGAGGAGCAGTTCTTTCTCATTATTAACAGACACACTAAACGATGGGCCCCAAACAATACCCAACAGATCCCTTTATGTGCACAAGTGCTCAACGTTTGAGCGACCACGGCGTGCCCTCCACCGTTCCCTCCTCTTTTCAGATACCTGCACATAAGTGAAAGATGTGGAGGACACAAAGGATATCCTCAACTTTCCTTTTCTCCCATTCGGTGAAACAGGCCCATTTTAAAGCTTTTATTTGTGCAAAGCCTCTCATTAACTTCGCTCATGCCGCCTCCCTCAGCTTACCATCGCTTAAGTACTGTGTGTGTAAAAAAGCTACCAATTAGTCCCTCATCAGCTCCAATTAGGGGAGACAAAGCCTGAGTAAAGATAACTCAATGAGAGCGAGATGTTGGAAGGAAGAGGCCTACGTGTATTTCTCTACATGCATGTGTGTGTGTGCGTCTGCGCGAATGTGCAGTTGTTTGTTTTCATGTGTGGGTTGCCGGGCCGGCAAAACATAGCTTGTGATCATTTAAGAACTTGTTGCCATTCAGGATGAGCCGCCGTAGCTCAGGTCCTTTCACTGTCCGGCTCCTCGGCAGACCCCTTTC
>OMNV01009368.1:8127-46202 GCA_900303265.1 Brotula barbata | reverse complement strand
TGATAAATGGAGCCTGTGTATGTGTGTGTGTGTGTGTGTGTGTGTGTGTGTGTGATTTGTGTATTTTCATTTTTCTCCTCCATGTCTTCTCCATGTCACTTCCAGGACAACAACAGCTTCCCTCCAGCCGTGGTGATGAAACCCAGGTGTACACAGACACAGACGTATTGAAGGGGCGGAGCGGATCGGTCAGGATTCCCTGAAACCCTCATCTCAGGTGGAGGGCAGGTCGCCTCCGGCTGCAGCTGTGCGTTGTTTAGTGTGTTGTCATGAGAGGAACAGCGCTGGCTGGTTTAACGAGTTTCAGATGAAATCTAACATGGAATCAGTACTGCTGTGAGGGTTTTGGCATTCGTATGTACCACACCCGTGTGTGTGTGTGTATGTGTGTGTGATTCAGTATGCAGTAAACCTCTTTGAAAGCGGCATCACAGACTCTTTCGTACATAGTTACACACAATCACATTTACATACATACAATCACACTTATATACATAAAATAATACTTATATACATACAATCATACTTATATATGTACAATCATACTTATATACATAAAATAATACTTATATACATACAATCATACGTATATACATAAAATAATACTTATATACATACAATCATACTTATATATCTATAACCATACTTATAAACATACATTCATACTTACGTACAGTGCCTTCAGAAAGTATACAAACCCTTGGTGTGTCTATAGGTTAGGGTTTAACATCAGATTCAGGATCGTATTGGACAGCTCTGATGGCTGAGTGGTTGAGGCATTGGACTTGAAGGAAACATCCCAAACATCGGGGACTGTAAATCAGTCTACGGGCCACTTTCAATCCATCTGACTCTCCATCTTTGAAGGACGTTTCATACCTTTCATTTCTGATCTGCACGAGGAGGACACGCCCGTTCAGTGTAAATCTGATGCTGATTGGACAGATGTGATGATCTAAGATGATCAGACAAAGAATGCAGCAACTCGGGTTTTAAAAGAAATTCCATTTGACTTTGTCGTGTACTTAGAAAGACTGACTGATCTGATGTGAACGACCACAGAACCAGAAAATGATCAATTCATTCCTCTTATATTGGTGATATTGATCTGTTTAATAAAAGATCCTCAGTAGAAACCATTACTGGTTTTAAAATATAGTCTAACTGTGTGAAGTATCTGACGAGGTAAGTATGTTGTATGATCCTTCTGTGTGGGAGACATGAGAGTAATATAAGAGCTTTGGGAATAATGGACCCTCATGGAGAACCTTGATATCTGACTCTGCTAAGTGAAGACGATTGCTCGTTAGAATCTGCATTCTGCAAAAAAAAGTCATTTTTAACTAAACAAGGTCACTGCTGACCTAAAAATATCTACAGAATACTAGAAGTTTGAAATGAAACACCAACAAGGCTGACAGAGATTCCTCATCCACCCACTGCTCTCCTTGCAGGGTTTGTGAGAGCCGTGGGTTGAAGTGAATCTTTTATCACACACACATGTACAAACACACAAATGCACATTCATGATAGTCTGACTCACGTGGTCTCCAGTATCACTCCTACCATCGCTCCTTATCTTTGACACCCTGTGTCTCACTCTGCATCAACATGTACCACGCCTGGAAATGTACTGGAAAATGATGAAATGTTACCACAATTATAGAATTTTTAGTACATCTTGTAACAACTCAAGAAAGACAATTGCTACGTCAACACCCACCCTGAAGTTAACTTCCTGTTAATTTGATGGTCCACTTTTGAGAAATCTTGAAGCTTAGATATAGAATCTTCCATTTTTGCAGTCAGAGCGAAATTTAAAAATAAACAGACTCCTGCAGTCAACTTGATTCTGCGTAAAAGCGGAGCAACATCCAACCAAGCATAAACTCTTGGGCTAACGAGTCTCACGCCACGTGACGCACGCCCCCTTCAGTCGAGGCTGTGGTACTGACTGCCTCACCTTGGGCTTTTTCAGTGCGGTTTTATGTCAAATCAGCAAGACTAAATATGTTATGGACACACGTGAAACACATGACCTATTCTATGAGTGAGAACGTATAATTAATAAATGAATAAATGCGCTCAAACCAGTTTGTGATGGACTGCACAGTCTGAGACGAGGCCTAGCTTGCCGCTGCCTCACCTGCCTCACCCTTACCGCACGTCCCTGATCAGTCAGCACGTACCGCTGTGTCAGCTCTTTCAGCGGAGCCCATAAATGAAAATAAATGGTAAATAGACTGCATTTCTATAGCGCTTTTCTAGTCTTGAGACCACTCAAAGCGCTTTACAATGTTTGCCTCTCATCCACCCATTCATACACACATTCACACACCGACAGCCGAGGTAACCATGCAAGGCCCACTTGCTTGTCGGGAGCAATTTGGGGTTAGGGTCTTGCTCAGGGACCTTCGACATGGACGGGCAGGGATCGAACCAGCAACCCTTCGATCACTAGGCGACCACCTTACCACCTAAGCCACGTCGCCCCAAATATATAAATATATATAAAAAAACAACATATAGAATGAAGAAGAACTCAAGTCAGTGATATACATGAATTGGAAAGTACTTCTTAACATGAACTGCAGGAACTGACAGAGAGTGGGATGCTTTGATTAGAATGTATGATCACGAGTGATCTATAAGAAATAAAATCTCCATCAGCGATGTAAAAGTTACCAGGGAATCACCATCGTGGTGGTGGGCGCACAGCACGAAGTGAATACACTGGATGCCAAATATATCTATCAAAAAGAAGAAAAAAAAGCAGAGGCAGTGTTGCTACAAGATAGTGTTATGCTGTGCCTTATCTTTCTTTTTTCTGATTTGTACATAAAAGAGAGGACACATTATCACACTGAATGCACGAGCACATATACACACACAGCCCAGGTTGTTACTGCCAAGATACCAAGACAAAAGAGCTTTAGTGCCAAAAAATTTGCGGAGACAAACATTTACAGTATGGCCATCCTTGGCAACAGCAGAGGTACTGAAGTTCTCATTTTCACATGGCAGAAAGTGAACAGGATCACTCATGTATTGAAGCTATATACATCTGCTTTATCTGTTTGATAAATCACTTTCATCCTAAGCACTATTATGTACAAACATGGCCGGCTAACATTGCCATAATGTATGGCATATGTATACTATATTAAATACAAAATATCTGATGAATTGTAAAACATCACCATCACTTCAGTGCTTACATGAGTCACTAATAACCACCATCCACCAGCTGAAAAGGGGCCTAGTTGTGTAACAGTGTGCACAATGATCTTATTGAGAAAATACCGGATTTATCAAATAGTTGAAAAGATTCAGTGATTTGTAATTTTATGTCTTTATTTTCTGAGTGAATACTGGCAGAACCTGACAGGATTTGTTATACTTGCTCCATTGAATTAGGTAAAGCCGTCTCTAAGCTGTCCGCTGCTGCAAGTACTTGATCTCAGTGATGCTGAACCACAGCTTAAACAGCAGCAGAAACTTGTGGTTTCATTAAATATTAATACTGAATGTAACACGTTCTCACTGGGCAAAAAAAGACAACTTGTAAATATTTCTGTTATGTGGATATCTCCCTCAAAACAAGTACAGTGTCTACAAAGGTGGACATTTAGTTTTATCTAATATGTGATAATTGGGACCAAATAATAAATGCCCATTCAAACAGTACTTGACAATAAACTTTATACAGGACAACAATTTAGCTTGCATCTACTAGAGGGGTGACAAATCTGCTGTTTTTGCATGCCAACAACCTCTAAACTCAACATGTTGCACAAAGCAGATAAGCATAGAACACAACAAAACTCAATAGTTTCTTCACTCTCAAATCTGAAAATCGGTTTTCAGTAGATTATAACATGTTGCTATTTGTCTGAAGTTCAAAATGACTAAATCCTAATGAGGTCAAGGTACAGCACACAGCACACATGACTTATCTTCTGGGTCCACCTTGCTGGTTACCAATAGCAAGATTAATCAGGCCCCATTTGTTTAATTATACAATCAGAGGTACATGTGAAATATCTTAAACATAACCTGTATGACTTTGGACTGCACCAAAAAACTCACACCTACACAAAGAGAACATGCAAACTCCACACAGAGGACCCAAGGTGGTTTTGCACCTTCTTGCTGAGAGAAAACAGTACTGAAGACTGAGCCATCCTGTCAGGCAAACATTAAGATGTTATGTTTTGATTTATATTCTACTCATACTCTCCTAAAGTCTGACATGGCATGTAAGAGAAACAGATTAAACTAAGCTTGCATGATATGCGATGTCAGCATTGACAATGCTTTTTCTTCCCACGCGTCACATTGCAAAGGTCTGTGACAGTCCAAATGCTATTTCCTCTGCTGGTTCCTTGTGTGCATGCTGTCATGCCCGTTGCACCCTGGCGGCTGCTGCATGATTGCTACACAACAGTTCCCTCAGACAGTGTGGCATTATGGCGTTTGAGAGAAGCTACTCACTGTGCGCAGTCTCTACAGAATGACGGGTCAATGACAGTCGCTTATTTCATGATTATCAGTTATGAAATTAAAAGGAAAAACTAGTGTAAACATGGCTCACAAAGACAGACTATGTTGAGACAAAGAGGACCAGTTGCTCTTTTTTTGGCATTTCTGCATAATTATGACGGAGAGACAGACAGGAAGGACATGGCAAAGAGAGGAGATGACCAGAATCGAATCGAACCCATGCTGCTGCATTATGTGGTATGTGATCCAGGGGGGCAACCCAGGGGACTGGTGTTTAATTAAGTTGACTACCACTAACACTATCTATCAGTCAGCCAGCTATCGGCTTATATGGGGTATTAAACATAAAAGCTGGCCTTGTAAACATTAAGTACATTTGCTGGGAGCAAATGTGCTTGGTTGCACTTTTACATCTTTCAGGAGAAACCCAGACTATGCAATAACTTTTGCTGTTTGCAGTTTGGTACCACTTTAATTGTGGGACTTGTTAGTGCAGTTTTTCATTCAAAGTACACCTCCATACCCAGCTTCATTTTAAGGAAAACAATGACAGAAAATGCCATATCATCACGATGTCACAAAAATCTGTTCAAGGAATAGACTCTCCCTGCTCTTCACGGTGTTACATGTTTTCACGGAAACACTATTTTCAGTAGCCTGTATCAGAGTTCAGTGTGCGGGGGAGGGGCAATGATTCTGAAATTTATTTTCAGTTATATGTAACTATGCTTATTATTAGCCTGTCCATGACTAATTTTCTTATTTTCTCCACAATGGAGTGAGCATCACTGGTCTGGGGATTCATCCATCACATTACACCCCCATGAAAGGATTAAAATAAAGGTCTTCAGGTTTTCACACACATTGATACACGGTTAACAAAAAAGAACGTGGTAAGCAACTGTGGGGACATGGTAACAGCAAATTCTCCCAATGCCTGTCAATCCCCATAAATCTGACACAGGTTATGTGTCAATTTTCATTCATAGCACAGAAGAAATATAAGTAAGTATCGTAGCCTGTCAGCACATCGTAAGAGTAATGGTGGGGGACATGACAGCGCTCATGACATGACAGGCGGTTTCTGTTTTATGTAATACAGTCTGTAAAGTATAAAACAATTAACCAGTGACTTGGACTGATTAATCATCCCTGAAAATGATTATGGCACTAGATTCTGCAATACGTTCCTTCTTGTTAACTCAGCAAAATAAGTCATCAAAGGACAGAACATTTTCTATCAAGACTAGACTTATACAAATAGATTCCATTTTACTGTACCAACAGCACTGACACCTGACTCAAACACAGTAAATGAAAGAGATGCCTCTATAAAAATGACGACATTGTTCTTGAACAATACACCTAAGCAGCAGCCTCAATACACATCACTACTGAGCAAATCCATAGAAAAACATCAGGCCAATTACAGGGCACTTTTCTTTTTCTTTGTAGGACAGGGAAACTGCTTTACATCGTGAAAACTGCTGAGGCTGAAAAATCCATCATTTCTTCTATGGAGCCCTTACAAGCACACCATTCCTTAATACTGTCAACTTAAAACTGACAAAGACAAAATCCAACGCACAATGCTGCCACTAAAAATTATATAGCTTTCATCAATACTGTGCCATTTTAGAAATAAATGTTCCTGTTTAAACTGTATGAAACTTTGAGCAAAAAAACTGCCTTCCAACTCTTTTTGTAACACAAACAGCTGCAGTGTCATTGGACAAAGTGGTCTCTAAAGGTTTTGTGGTGTTGTTTGTAGACACTAAAGAGCCGTGAAGACACCACATCTCCAAGCTCAGCCTATCTCTGCTCTCTGGTTATAAAACAAGGTATGTAAACTGAAATCATTACAGTTGCTAGTTTGAAGGCTTGCTGAGCATGTCCTGTTGTTGTCTGTTAAACAGGCAATAGCCAGGTACAGCTAAGACTAATACAAGCAACTATGTCACCTGTAGCATAGGTTGTATTGTGCTTATCAGCATCAACGGGGCTTTCGCCTAATCATACAAGCAGCAATAAAACCTCAAAGCTGATATAAACACACAAAGATCTCATCCTCTTAATTACCAACTACATAGAAAATGATTCTAAACACACGTGCGATTCATTCACGCTAGCATTTTCCTATTTATGCTTTCTGTTGGTAAGCGCTTATGTGTACACTCAGTTGTCAGTTTATTGAGCACACGTTCATCAGTTAGTACAATTAAATAAAATAGCTTTGTAATAATTCCTCTTCGTAATGACAATATTCAAGGCTTTAGTTAATGGTGTGTTTGTTGCAACATATTATCTTTTTTGAGTATTCTGCTCCTATCATGTATGTAAATCAGAGTGAACAAAGTATTCAAAACACCTTCCACATTAAAGCAACCGAGTACAACATCGCACTAACTAGCGCCTCAAGATGTACTGTGTTGTAAACAACAACAACAACAACCCCAAAACAATTATTTCAAGCTTTACAACTGTGGGGTATTTTAGGCTTGTTGTATTGGATTAATTGAGATTGTAAATGTGTGCCTGCTCATACGGTTAAATGTATATGAAATAAGAATACTATCACACAATACACAACCTAAGCAGTCATAGCAGATTCAGCCAGCACTTGCACAAGTACAATACAAACATTGTATCCCCCATCAAAAAAAAAGAGACTATTATATCTTAAGAGATAATTTAAACCAGGCGAAACAAAACCCTCGTAGCCACGGTAATGAGAAGGAATCAGACGTCAAAGCCCTGGTTAAAACAGAGCTGTGAATCTTTTTCAGTTTGTTCTTTTGTTAACAGGTGATCAGTGTCTCCCCTGCAGCAGACCACTGCGTCTCCATTACTTCTAGCACAGGGGTTCAGTTTTTTGTTACAGAATCCGAGCCTGATGTCACTATTGGGTGTTAAATTTCAAGATTGCTTGTAGTAGTTTTAAAGAAACATGTGCCATGGAGTCTTACAGATTAAAGATATTCACCGCAAGGAGCATCAATGCAACCATGTGAGCGTAACAAACATTCTGTATATGATTTAGTAAATACCTTAACAACCTGCTGAAACCAATAATATATATAACAAATCCTACGGGAGGTGCAGGTTATTTAGGATATACAAAGGTAAGAAAGTAGCAAATACAGCAGGTGTTTGGGTAACCATAGAGACAACAGCAGGGAGACACGGAGGGAATGCAAACATGTTTACATGGCAGTGTGGAAAAGTGTATGCCCAAGAGCACAGACACACAGCACACTTCATTAAAATACACGTTAATACCTGAGAAACACCAATTACAGGAACCGTATACACAGAGATCACATTACAGAGTGCCACACAACAAAATGCAGCAGCCAATAAGCAATGTCCATAAATCCCCAAAACAATATTTACCTAGAGAGCGTATAATATTATGTTGTTGTTTTAATCCTGAATCTTGTTTCACAAAAAGGTGTGTCAGCTATCAGTTTCTGATTTCAGACAGTTTTGGTCTTTATTTGCATTTTTACAACATTTTACGACAGAGACAGATTTGGTGTACTTACTATTGGGGTATGACATGACAAGTCTAAATATGATGCTGTGGTGGCCTTAAGGCTCATACCAAATGAAACCCTCTTGTTTCCCTTTTTCAAAGATGCCTGTGCCATTATCTTTTTTCATTTTATGTTAGAATGGAATTTATATGAGGTGGACATATTTTTAGACAATACAGAGCATTTGAGTTGACCCAAGTTGGTGAAAACTATAGAACCCCTCCCAGCCCCCACACAAATAAATCAAGTCCCCCAATATCTTCCTCCTTCGGATGACGTCAGAGAATTGAGTTTTCCATGTTAGTCTCTGCTTCCACAGCAACCGGGGTGGTACTGCCCTCCCCCCTGACTTGACCCAGGGAGAAACTCTTTTTCACAGGGGTATTGTTCCAAACACTTGAAAAGATTGCCCTCCAATTCATCTCAGCATGTGAAATAGTGTACAAAAGCCAGGGATGTCAGGGTTTGGGGTTCAGAACAAAACGAACAGGGTTTAGAGTTATAAAGCCAGACATGCTGAACCACGGGTTCAGTGCTAAATTAGGACTGTAGCAGATTATTGCTGCTAATGTAACTATATGTAGTTACATTGACCAATATATAATATAAATCATTCAATATCTACATAGAGAGTAAATCTTAATCAGTCAGTTGATATACAAGACTAACGGAAATTGACAAGAATGGACATGAAATCTGCCTTAGAACACACAGTTCATATAGCCAACATAGTTGAATTGATATCAATGGAAAAAAAAACTTTTTGGGAAATCAATGAAATGTCTTAATGCTACCAAGAAACAAAAAAGCAGTGTGAGTCAATGGTTATACACAATGTTCCCAGTTTGTAATATCAACATCACAGATGATTGTCTTTGCACAGAAATGACAATTAAAGCTCTGAGTATTAACTCTTTTTTTTCTCTTCATTAAAATTGCATATGTTTCCATAGTAAAAACTATTGTTGATGAATTGTCAAACCGCCAGCACTGACACTGGTATTATTATTATGACAAACCCTAACTCCAAAGTAGCTATTGCATTTAAAATGCGAAGCTTGGCACAAATAAAATGATAAGCCAATATCAAGTATGTGTTCATTTCTATTAACACATTTTAACCTGTGTACGACTTAACCATACAAAGTTCTAACTCTGTTTTCCATATTTCACATCACAGCAGCCCTGCCAATGTAGTGTAACGATACCTAAACTACATTAAATGTTCACAGTGATGTAATTTTGGTTACTAACTGCATTGCAGGACACTGCCTCTCAGTCACCTTTAAATGGGCTCAAAGAAAAAACAACAGTGAGCTTCATTTTAATCGCAGCCGAGCTAAAATCTTAAACTATAGACGCACAAACACCACACGATGACTTTTCCTGCCATTTAAATCGTCGCTTTTTGCACATTCCCTGCATGATGCGGCGGTTCAGGATACAAAACGTCCCGCAGGACTTACCGGGCAGATGAGGTGGTTTGTCGGGATACGTAATCCGCTCCGACAGCGTTGGAGTTAATATGAAATACTTTTCAGAGGAGAAAATCTGCGTTATTTTCAGGTTATCAGCTGCTTCTCTGAGCTTCGGAGTCGTTTAGTCTGGTGGATACATCAACGTACACAGCAGCACGCGCACGGCCGCGCGCGCCTTCTCCTGTCTGATTGGCTCAGGTGGATCACGCGCGCACACGCACGCACACTGCCTGCGCGCGCCTACAGCAGCTTGTGACTGCTGGTGCAATCACAAGGCTGAGTTAATCGGGTAAGGTGCAGAGGTTTACTTTAATCATAATGAATTTACCGTGGTCTCCAAAGATACCGTTCAACGTATATCAGGATGCATTCAGAATGAAGAGGATTTTAACAGAAATTTTAAAAAAATCTTATCTTGTTAAAAAAAAAATCTTATCTTAATTAATATACTTCAGGATTTTCTAAAATCACACTTTCCCTTTAATTATTATATTTGTTATGCCTTATCTGTACTCAATTATTATTGGGTTCTCCATAGTCATTCAAGTAACTATGAATTGCCTACATTTAGGTGTAGTCACTTACCAATTCATCTGCCACTCTTTAACAAGTTAACTGTAACAATAGGCCAGGAAGGTGTGTTACAAAACTCTGTTCAGTTGTAACACTAAACAGTGACTCTCCTGAAGATGGTTATTTTGTGTGAAAACTGACAAATCAGTTGTTTTGTTTATGGTGGTGGTTGGTGGCCTTTATGGTGATCACCTCCTGCAGATCATAATATAGCCAACTTTTCATTTGTCCGACAGGAAGACAGCACCAAGTACTCTCCTGGGAAATAGAAGGCTGAGCATGATGGCCCAGTTTTCTAAATGTTTTAATCAGGCCCACAGTTATCAGATTTCCTACACTCTTTTGTGAGAGTTTAGCATCGGACAAATCCTATAGACAATATAGATAAGTCATTAGGATCATTCTAGTCCCCAATAACTACTTTAAAACCACTGGAAGTGCTTAAGGAAAAGAAACTTTTATTTTCTTTTTATTACACAATATTCATATTTTTTTCAACTCGTCAGCTGTTATTGTTCCATTATTATAAAGGTATATTCACTAGTACATAGAAGTACTAGCACATCCTCTTATAGGAAAAACCAAACCAAATGGCAGCATTGTTCAAATTGTTCAGCATTGTTTACTACATCTACTTGAGGTAAAATTGAGGACATTACAAATATAGAATCTTCTATTTCAGGGGAACAACAGATTGATGCACAAGATATACACACTCTCAGACTGCTATACGGAGCCATAGGAAAATACATACCAGCTGGTGATCAATACCAGTGTTTGTTCCCTTTGAAAAATATACTTTAATCCAATGAAAAGAACTGCTAGCAGCCCAGGCAGAAGATGCTGGTCTTTCAAATTTACAAAAAAGATTTATCAAATTAATAGCATTTTGGTTTCCATCATATGATACAGTTCTTACAAGCTTTTGTAGTCTCAAATGCATGACAGTGAATATGTGCAATATCAATATATCGTAAGCACAAAAAGTTTCAAATAGATGAAGACTTTATGACATTACTGGAGTGTTTTACCCAGTTTCCTCATGTAAAGTGTTACACTGGAATATCAAGATTGTGCAAATGTTTCGGTCCACTCTCTTCTTTGAAAGCCAATCTTTACAATTGGTAGTGATATCAGACAGTACAGCGGGGAGAATGATTAATAAATCAAGACAGCAAGGCACATTTACGTCACATAAGGCTGGTCCTTCATTTTCTGTGGAATTAAAAGTTTTAAATCAAAACTTTTACCAATTCAGTCATGTGCCATGTGCTTAAAAAGTGTATGTAGAGAAATATTAAAAGGACAGAGGATTATATCAATATCAAAAGTAGCATCATGTCAATGAACTCTTATGTCACTGCCACAGTTGATGTATATAAACATCAATATGCCTTGTCAATATCTAATCAATGGATGCTGATAAATGTGACCAATCTGCATTAGCATCCTTAGGCTATTAGAAAAGCCTTTTATTTCCAACGTAGAATGTAAATCTTGATGAAAATATTGTAAATATAATGGCAGTTCTTAATAGATGGCATAGCTGCCCTTAAGGAGCCAACATGCAGGAATACAACATTCATATGCTGGATTCAAAAGGCCATTGACAGTTTCCAAATATATTTGCTGCAGCAAGCTCTGTCCAACAGATCTGTTGAACAGTGTAAAAGTGCATTTCCTATGATTTGAAAATGAACGAAGGAAGAGGTGATTATGACATCAAGATAATCTCAAGCAGAAAAGGTAAAAAAAGGAATGTGGGAGTTACTTTTTTCTTTTGTGTTTCACAAAATAGCTATAATTCTGAAGGGGAGCACAGTTCATTGGAAGGGGGTCTTGTAGTTTCTGACGAGGTTCCTGTCGAAATCCCAGATTGAGCCACTAGGACTATAACGGAGTGATTAGTGCTCTTCCAGCCAGGATGGTGTGTCACCACCTGGCATTTTCAACTTGATGTGGAACTGCTTGAGCGTCTGTTCCAGCTGCTGTTGGTTTCCTGCATAGTATGCAGCTATGGCGTTGTGGAACAGAATGAGCTGGTTATGCAATACCTTCACCTGGTTTGGGAGCAGGAGAGAGAGCACAGGTGATCAGTACACTTAAGATAAGAGCCAACACGCTGGCACTAGTAATGAACATGGGATGTAGAGCAGAACGAGAATTTAGCTGACCTTGTTCTCTTCCAGGAACTTGAGCTTAACAGAGACGTTGTTACGCATTTTCTCAAACTTATCTCTGTGAATCTGGAACATCTGCTGGGACTGCTCTATCTTGGGCAGTGTGTTGCCATCACGTGGACCCAGATTCAACTCCTCTAAATCTGTTCGGTATGCATCATATTCAACCCTATGGGCAACAATATAACAGATAGGAACAACCACATAATTAAAGGAAATATATCATGCGCACATGACCATAGCTGTAGAAATGAATATATACTAAGACTTATAACATCTGCAAACAAAATCAAAATTCATGAATTTAATCCACCTATTTGAAGTTTTTGGAAAAAGTTACATAAAATATGTACAATGGAGTATGTATTCAGGGTGAACAAACACATTCTCTTTGACCTGTCATTACCTGGCAGTTTCATACTGTCTGATGTTAATTATGGTGTCTTCGATTGTTTTGTCCACAAGAGTGTTCACACTGGAGATGAAGAAGTTGATTGCACCCAGCAGCGTCTCGCCATTTTTGGATAAAAGTTTTTGGGTGTCAGCATTGTAACCAAACTCCTCCTGAACAACAGAGGTGGCCACATTAATTACCACTGAATTGAAGCAACACCACTGTGACACTATTTAAAAAGATAGGCTCATCATGGTTACGTTCTACTACTGGAAGCTACACACTGATTTGTAGAATCTTAAAAAATATGAAAAAATGTTAGAATTTTAGAGGAAACAGACACAAACTGGAGAGAGAGGCTTATGTACAGATGAGACATAAGACTATACATAAAACATTAGTTCTATAACACAATATTCCATTTTTGTCTTGTATCTCATACAGTAGACAGCACATAAATTGTATATGTATTTATAGGATTTGTGTACATTAACTTATGCAGCAATGTATATAAATCATAATACAAAGCCTTAAAAAATTGGCCTGTGATTGAATCAAGCATTAATTCTCAACTGCTATTTACCCCACCGATTTCCTAGATAACTGAGCAGTGCCCTATTATTTATACCGAATCTATAAATGGCACCAACATAACATTACTGGATCACAGAAAGGTCTGAATATGCTATTAAGTATAAATCTGTGTCGTAGTTTTGTTTTGTTTTGTTGCATGTTGAGACACTGACTGAGGATGAGAACACCTTTGATTGTCACTGATGCAATCTTAGTAATTTAAATGCATAAGAAAGTATGGACTCACATGGAGTTCTGGTGACTTGAGACTGAGGTCAGCAAAGGCATCACCCAACTGCTTCTGTGTTTGCATAATCTGGGACAGCTGACTGGCAAGAGTCTGAGCCAGCTTGATCACATGTTGGTACTTTCTCTTATTGTCATGAAGCAGTTCAATTTGAGCCTCCAGCTCCAGGTCCACAGTCCTTGAGCCTCGCCCCAGCTTCTCGGACAAAATCTGCCTGGTACACTGAGGAGAAGATTGTTTAGATATAGTACACATTCATAAAAGTTCCATATAGTCGCTGTAAAATAATCAGCTCGTGCTCACCAAAACCCTAATGAACTATGAGAACACAAAGTATGAAAGTAAAGGTGACAACAATCAAGGAAAGAGAGGATTACCTTGTATGTGTTGATGCTCCACTTTCTCACTAGGTCCAGTTTTTCCATGGCAGGGCTTTTTAAGTCATCTGCAATGACCACTGCCCCACTCTGGCCTTTCATAGTCCCTGGACAATTAAAAGTCATTTACTTAGTGAGTGATTGAGTTAATGGATTGGTTAGCGAGAGAGCATTGCAAATTTAGGAAGCAAAAATAACAAGTGTCAAGTCAAATCCTGAACACTTTAAAGTTGCATTAAGAACCTTTCCCAATCAAATAAGTTCTGATTATGTCAAATGGTTACTACTGCTGCTAATATGTGTCAGAGCCACAGCCCCGTATGAAACTTTAAGTAGTTTTTTTTACCGCTTTTAACCCACTCGCTAACTACTTATGTCCCTGAGGATAGTCCATAAAGAGACGCTGTACAAATTGTTTCTGTTGGTCATTTGCTATTGACTTAATGAGCTCCTATGTCAATGTTAGAATAGTGGCCAGTCAGTTACTGGCAAAAATGGCAGAGACCAGCGTGACTCGTAAGAGAAGTGAGTATTTGGCAAGCCAAAAAAGCCAGCAGGTTTGGCAGATCAAACCAGGACTTAAATGCTAATGTATATTGGATTTAACAAACGGCCTGCAATTTGATGCTCGTGTTGCTGATGTGTCTTTCTGAAAGATGTACAAATAGGCAAAGATGTTTGCAAAAACAACTTGATAAACTAAATGCTAACTGTGGTGAGTTTGTCTTGGAGACTTACTGAAAAGTTGCTTAATGCAGCTTTATAACATTATGAGATGCTGATGACATATACAATTACCTAAATCAAAATCAATCTAACAACGAAAGCCTCAGTATTCTTCATATGAACAATAATACTTTGTCCAACACCGTGTCATGTGATGAAAGTCTGTGAGAAACTGTATTGTTAATATCAACATGACATGGTCAGTTACACTAACAAGGATAACCTTTAATGTACTCATGGAGTGGTTGCAAGCATGGACACAAGATGAAATTTAAAAAGAAAGGGTGGGACAGAATATTTAAAACAGTACACACCTGGCCATTTGCTGCTGGAGGCGGTGATGACTGTTAGATTTAAAAACTGTCAAATGCAACCCAATATTCTACACTGAGAAAGAGCATTTTGGCAGAGTCTGATGAAGGAAGAATTGGGGACTTTCTATTTGGTCATATTCCGTATTTTTTCACATTTAAATGAAATTTGATTAATGCATCCATCCATATAGGAGTAGAGGGCTACTATAAGTAGAGTAACTCTCGCTCAAGGACACTTAGACACACGGCAGGAGTGGGGATCAAACCGCCAACCTTATGGTGGGTGGACGATCCACTCTACCGCAGATCCACAGCCACCCCTGATGAACCTGCGGTTACTTCAGATGAGGTATACTGAGGCCTTTAATCACAGTTTCGAGTTTCCAAAATAGCAGTCACAATAAATATGGATCAGAGGTGATTTAAATAATTTTGGAATAGAGGAAAAAGTTGAAAGAGACCAAGCATGCCTCATTTGCAAGAACAACATATGCAACCAGGAATACCCACTGAAATATAGGTGAAAGCATTTTAATAACCCAAGCAAATGCATTAAGCATCAAAAAGTTGCATGAGATTGACAATGGCAAAATTTCCTATTTTAACTTTGGTCACAGGAATTAGTCTATACGGACAAACATCATTAGCAGAGCAGGAAACTATTTCAATTAGTCAAAATTTGAAAGGTTGGACAGCCAATAATCAAATTGGAGAAAAAAGAAAAAGTTCCATTCTCAATAGAACATAGCGTGCCGGACCAAGAACAGGGTGAGAAATTGATGAAAACAAAGAAAAGAAGATAACTGTTAATTTAGTGTGTACATCCTGTTCTTATTCCATCACTATGGATACCTTTCTCAGCATGACTATCGCTGGCAGAGCGAGCCAGGCGGCTAGCAACAGCCAAGCTGGGCGCTACCGGTGCCACAGGAGAAGAGGGCAGGCTTGCTGACCCTGGGAGATATTCAAAGTTATGACTCATTATTATGTCCTCATCCCGCCTTAATAAGTCTAAGGGTGGATTTCTCATTGACACTCTGATTTCCTTTTCCTTTGTCATAACAACATTGGCTCTACTTATGATCTACAATGAATGTGCTACTCACCCACACCCGTACAAATGACATAGTATAAAACAGTCATGGTGACGTTAATAGCTGCACCCTCCACAGAGGATAAGCCACATTTGCATTTCAAGCAAGGATATTGATGATGAAAAGGAGGGATACAATATAGAGATCAGAGGCAACTCATTAAAATCAATTGGATATCCACCTTTACATATTCAAATGTCTGCCTTTCAAATTTCACAGTGATTGAAACCAAAAGTGGGGCTTTGGCAGTGAAGAGAAAATTTATTTGCAACCACATCGTGCAGCAACACACTGTACCTAGTTTCCGCAAGAAATATATGTTGTGGTTAAAATTGTATAAAACAGCTGCCAATAAATAAAACAAATAGGAATCAGTATTTCACCTTTGTATGGTCCTGATTCAACAATGCCCTCTGTTGTTGAAGCAAAGTTGCTGGAGGTGACACAAGACTCTGAAAGGTTTAGGGGCCCAGGGCCAATGGGAAAAGAGTCCTGGAGAAATAAGTCAAACAAGGGCCATGTTAGCATTCACTGACTTATTGTGAGGATAAACAAGGTAAGTGTGTCAATAAACACATTTTACAGGATAAAGGCTTAGAGGACATTCAATGTGTGTGCTGAATGTTTGAGGGTCATAAGGTGCCTATCACCTTATGATAAGGTACCTGCTCCCTTTAGTGAAACAGATATGTTATCAAAAAGTATTGAAACTTCAAACCTCAATTAAAACCCCAGCTAAGCTATCATTTATCTTTGCTGGAGACTTTAATTGCAATTCAAATGTAGGAATCGTTACATTTGCACTGACTGAATTTAACACTTTAAATATGGTAGGATCTGATTTCTAAAGAAGTGCTGCCTCCTAATGACTGCTGTAATTAAACATCAATTTGTGTACATGATTAATTGTTTTCATTTTCCCTAAACTCATTTAGGTGCTCCAATACCAAAACCAGTTAGTCAGTTCCCTTACATTTTGACATGCATGGAAATGAGGCAGAAAAATTTTAATAAGGCAATGTTTTGACAGCTATCAATCTATCCTTTCTTATATTTACTATTGATGACATGTATCAGTGTTGGCTCATGTGTTGGCCAAACCTTCCGTTTCTTTCTTTGCATTTTAGTCAGTTTCACTACTTTCACTTAAAAAAAAAGAAATCACAATCTTGAGCATATGACATGCTCAATTGGAGTGTGTATTTACTTTAATGCTAGTCATTTGTGACCTATGCTGAAACTACTGAGTCATACATTGTGTGTGGCAACATTGCCAAATCTGCCAAAAAGAGAGTAATTGCAGTGATTCAGTGAACTGGAGCACTCTGGCACAGTGTTCATCGACCTATGTGGCCAATATGTTTGTGTGAAGTCTGACACAAACAATGAAAACAAAACAATGTTTTTTGTCCTTTTATGTAGTTAAAAATTATGGCTGAAAATTATGGCTGAAAATGAATTTGTCAAACGTGATGCCTTTACAGATTCGTACATAATTGTGATAGCAGTTTCCTCCTACTGGCACTGCCTGGTAGTGTAACTATAGGAACTCTGCCGACTCAAGTGTCTTCATTAAAAGGAGTTCGCTACTGGAAAATTATTTCACAACCTGTGCAAGCCACCGCTCAGCAACCATGACATATTAAAACCAATTTTACATACATTTTGCATATTTATGATTTTATTAACAGGAGAAAAAAACCCTTCATTTTGGGCTTGATTTGCAGCATTCGTTGAATTTCATAGTTTTACATTAGCATTAGCATTACATTGAGCATATTTTCTTGAAAATTATTACAGGTATCGCATCTACTATTTGCTATCATAGATGATAAACTCGCTTTATTGGTTAAGTGACCTGACCACAAGCACACAACCTTCCTGTCTGCAGGAAGTCTGCAAGCAGTCAAAGACATTCTTCTTTTAAATAAAATACATTTCTACACGAGTACGGTGATATGCAATAGTCTATACATACACACTATATTCTATACACACTATATACACGCTACATCAGGAATCTCTGAAAGGGACAAAGGCGAATTGTGTGTCATTCCCTGAGGTATTTGAATATTTATGTTGTGATCTTTTTAGCCTATATATGAGTCTCCCATTTGACGCCTGCTCTGCTCTACAAACCAGAAAAGCGTGTAAACTTTGTTTTCCTTTAGGAAAATACAGTGGAGTAGAAGGCTCTGTATGTCCTTACCCTCTGAATTACAGGGTCAGGGCTCTGGTCCCGGTTCCCATTGGTGGTGACTGAGATCTCTGCAGCTGAGCTTCTGTGAGACTCCTCAGCCATTACGCTTTCCTATGATGAGGAAGATGACATTAAACAGAACAAACATAAAACACAGACCATTAACGTTGTTACGTATATAATATGTTATCATTGGATAGCATAGTTTTAGACTGCCATCTTGTGGACACTGGCACGTGTAAATTACTGGCTGGGGTAAATTTCAGTAGTTTTTGGACCCACGTACAGATGGCACAATGAAGTGATATTTGAGAAGCAATGCATACAGTGAGACTTACTGGAATTGTGGGTGGGGCAATCCTTTTTTTGTGTTGTCCCCAACCACTAAGCCCTGCCTTTGTGAATCCCTTTGTTCCTTATTGTTCCTTGTAATTTTGTGTTTACAACTCGTGTACTCCATCCATCAGCAGCTATTTTTCAATAATTTCCCAGGCAAGAGTGTCATGAGGGTTAAAATTAAAAAAGATTGCAATTTCAAATTATCACAGCATTAACCACAATGGCTCTTATCCAACAAGTGACATCGATTCACACTTCCCTCCTATTTAAGGATGTTTCCTATTTTAAACAAAGTGCAGCAGGATTGATTTTGATGGGAAGTATATAACATTATCATTACCCTATGATTATTTGAGGGTACTGTTGAATTTGTCACACAGTTTCTTAACTTTGTCATGGAGCTTAACTGCATAAGATGTTTTAATAACACTGATTATTTGAACTTTTGTTCAGTCTAAAGCATCTGGTCATGGTGAGATCGTATGAATCAGATTCCCTCATTTTGAGCTAAACATAAGCATGGATTAAAAAACAAACAAACAGTAGCCCACTTGGCTGCACATTTACATGATGATGTGTTGGTCTGCAGCAGGCAGTGAGACAAGAAAGAGCAGTTTTGTTTGGACATATGGCAGTTTCTAGCTAGTTTGATAGTTATTTGTGCGTGGCTTAAGCACTAAATTTGGAACTAGGACTATAAAATTCTGCATATTACCAGAAGTTTAACAATAACTCCACATTCCACTCCACATCATATATACATACAAAGATCAGCATCACTGAAGAAACCCAGAATTTACATCTTTAAATACAGTCCTTCAGATAAACAGGTTGCCCAACATCTAAATAATGCAAATAACCAACACATCATCATGTAACAAGATCCCGGTCTCCTCTAAACTGACTGACTGGTTTCAGCCATTCACCAAACAAGCAACTTCAAAACAGGTCTCCACATACTGTTGTAAGATGACACTTTTCATGTAACATTAACATGTTAACTTTTGTTAAATTATATTTAGTACTGCAGGGCATTAAAAAAATGCTACTACAAATTTTGTTGTTACTTGGTGTCCTGGATAAAAAACAGAAGTGAACCTAACACCTAAACCCACAATAAAAGATGACCGTGACGTCTATTTTATAGCTTAATGACTGTGTGTGTGAGTGTGGGTGTCGGGGGGTTGTGTGTGTGAGATGAGTGGCGATATGTATGTGAGAGGAACCAAGTATGTCAGTTTCCAGATTTACACACAAAAACTACTTGCTGTGCTGTTCCATGCGGTGAACGTATACTGGAGTCTTAAATAGTATGACAGTAGGGGTGTGGAGGAAGTCAGTACAGGGTGCCCATTCCCACAAAGTTAAATGCCTGATACAGTGATATCACTGACGCACAGATGAGCGCCCCGTGCCCCCCACCGGAGTGAGGCCACCCTGGGTGGGTGCCCATCTCACCTACGCTAGGATCTGCCACTGCACACGTTAACTCTACAAACATAGAGGCACAACCACAGATGAAAAACAAAGCTATAAGGTACTTCTAAAATGTAGCACCATGTGAACTCAATATTATAAGCAGTCACATGTGCATATGGTGGCCTAAAAGACGGTCTTATCGAAAAGAGAATATACAGTAGATTATAATTGATGTTTAACATAAATAAAAACAACGATCATATAAATTGCCTCTTGCCTACCCATACCCTTAAAATAATGAAGGTTTTTTCCATAACAGTTGTTTTGATAACATTGTAGCATCTGATATCTGATTCTTAAATGTTTAAAATTAGTAGCAGCAGTAGTTTAGGTTTTATAACACGTTAAAACATTCCATGAATTCTATATCCAAAGCAAAAAAAAATGACTGTGCCTTGAGCATTACACCATGTGACAGACCATAAATACTTAAAGGCCATATGACGCCTGCATGAAGGCAGGCAGGCAGGCAGCACAGACATACTCAGATTAGCTTGTCTAACCATTTAAGAGGGCGCTCCAGATAAGACTCGTACCCGATAGCCATGAGGCACAGTTTTGGGACAGTTTGGTAACAGCCAATTTCATATTAACAGATGGATTTGAAAGAATTGTGTTTTAATTACATTTGGCTTTAGTTGTACCAGAAATATGTAATAATACAGTCATGCTATAACTGCAAAAACCAGTGGATGTGAGTTGGAAGTTAATCTAGGAATGAACAGGGATTTCAGAGCCAAAATTATTCCACCCACCATCTGCAAAAATTATACAGGAAAGCTCGCTGACGGTGTAAATCGAGTGGAGCACAGATACTGTAGTGGTGAAGTGGCTCTGAATTAATCAGTCATATAAAAGGAACAAGGTGAAGCATGTCATAAATTGTGAATCCTGCAGTTTTGTATCCTGGAAACAAGCAAACAGCAGTTGGGAGGGATGGAAACAAACAATGAGCTACTAATCTAATTAGCTGTGTTTGCCGAAGAGGAAAGAATTATGGCTTGTCTCTTGTACTGCAAGAGAAGAATGTGAAGAAAATGTTGCATTCTGGTGAATTAAGGTTATATATAAATTCTGAAAATATGCTGTGAACAACCGTGCTGCCTTTTGTTTAAAAGGTGTGATTTTTGGTTTGATTTCCAAACACAATATTGCCTTCCCAATTCAGAATGAGAATAAAACAGTCACATATTTCAGCAACCCAGCAAGTCTGCAACTGCCTGAAAATGGGCAGGCAGGAGTCCAAATCCCTATCACTTGCCAAACCATGTGACTGACAGGGTACCAAATCCAAGCACTCTGTGTACATACAAGTTACATGCAGGAACCAATGTGAGGGACTTTTGTAGACTTCACTCACATAGCATCATTGTCAGACAAGAGGAGACAAGTAGAGCGATTGGGATTTAAACGTACACTTACTGACTGATCATGGCTTTCATAGTAAAGATAAAATCAACAATGACAGGAAGACAAACCAGTAGCACCACAAAGCAGAGAGATTCTGAGATTTCTTGATCATCCCCAAACACATCACACACCAGTGATTAGTGCAACATCTACCAGAAGCAACACCATCAGCAGCAACTTTTCAAACACCTCTTCAACTCAGCGAAGAGAAATTTGAAACACAACTATGACATGAAAAAGGACAATCAAGCAAAAATAGCTTTTAAAGCCGTCACTCAAATTCACGTTGGCAATTATAGGAATGCGTCAACAAAAACTATATTGCTTAAATGATCATAGGAGAGAGATAAGCACCACCACCACCACAATGTAAGCAAGTCAAGATAAAAAAGGCAATATGCACAGGAGTATTTGAAGCGGCTGATCTGCCAAAGTGAAGTTAAACATCACCTTTGTTTGAGTGGGACATTCTCCATTTTCCTCTGGTGTTTCAGCTGTGTCAGCACGTTGTTTTACGTCTTGTTCCCCATCAACAGTATCATCATCTACACTGCCAGACATGCGTGCAACATCACTGCTGCCCTCAACATCTCCATCACTGCATGTTGCCACACTTTGACTCTGAACATCATGATTCCCTTTTTGAACATCCTCGTCACCATTATCTGTATTATCTTCTGCACTGTCTATATCAACATCGTACATCACATAATCTCTGTCATCTCCTCCACTATCAGTATCTACATTGTCAGGTTTTACATCCTCACTCAACGTCCTCTCTGTTTTTTCAGCATCCTCACAATCCATTTTCACGTCCTTGGCTGAAGTTGTCCCAGATTCAGCCTCAAGACTAACTTCAGACATACCTGAAAACAGACAGATAGGAAGGCATGAATAAATCCTAACAAGTCACCTTGACCACCATTGTGTTACAACTCTCTGTTATCTACAAGGCAGTTAAGTAGCTTGTATGGACATAAATGAAAGAGCACAGATGTTGCGCCGTAGCTGACTAGTTAATTATAAATCTATATTGTTGGTAGGAACTGACACTCCCAGAACGTTTTAATTATGAGAAGCAAATCCTTGTCCTTGAAAAAAAGGCATGTATTAGTAATATTTGACACAATAGCAAGTTGTATATGAATATAACATATGTCCATTTGCTGTTGAGATTTATTATTTTGTTATTAAATGTGAGTCCATTAGGCTTGAATTTTGCACATCTCAAACATTCCACAGAAAGTACTAGCAGAGCTATCCGTTGTGCATTTGACAATATACCATAACAGTAACTGGACTGTCGTTCTCTCTGTCTCTCACATACAAACACACACACACGCCTGGTCTGACATTCAAGTCACTGTGCAGCCTAAAAACGTTTGTTATCTTTTGTTTGATAGCTGCAATTACGACTTTACCTTGAGTAGTCACGACCCTCCAGAACATCCAACCAACTGTATATAGCTCAAATGTTGGACACGCTAGGCCAGCTGCCCTCATAAGAACCTTACCTGTTGCAACCATGAACGCAACCTGCCCGTAGTCACGTGACTAAACGCTACGCGATACGGAGATAATACATTGTAAATAATGGCAATGACACGACAACTGTGCCAGCTGCAAGAATAGTTCGTTCAAATTACATTAAACTATTTAGAAGAAAACACCCAACAAACATTTTTGCAACTTCTACACAAGTGCCACTGTATTTAGCGCTGAGGCTGCCCACACTGAACTGCGTTAACGTGACCCGCAGTCGGGCTGCTAGCTAATGTTTCCACTGAACAGCAGACAACACCGATGCTGACACAATGAAAACTCGGCTGGTGATTGCTAAAGTTAGCAAGACAACTACGTAAAACTACACAACTTACCGCCGAAGTGGAGTAAAGCTAGTCAAAACTTTTGATAGCGTTACCTGTCTACGACCGTGGCTAACTATTTAGCTGTTAGCTGTTGTAGTGAGGTAAATCCGGTATGTTGAGCAGAGCTGGGTTTTTTCTTCAAAGACAGTGTCGTTGCGGTTCATACAAACCTTACACGGACAGGATAACTAGCAATTTTACATCGGCAGTCCTTGATCTCGGCGGACAAGACGTGCAGTTTGATCCCGGAAAGACTGGTCCACTGTGGCCCCCGCCTGTCAACTGGAGCTGATCACATTTTGTTGCATGTGACCGCCCCCTGCTGGTAATAGGCGGCATGCGCAGCTTGCGTCCCCTGTCAAAAACCAGTAGGACGGATCTACAACCTATAAATTAAATTCAAGCTATATTTGAACTATTTTACTAGTTTAAGTGGAAAACAAGATCATGTGTTCGATGATGTCTTTATATATGAACTGGAATATCCCAGCTTGTAATTTGATGCCACTACACTACAGTAGAAACGCAATTTCCCACAATTCCCAGTATGGCGGACGTACCAGTGCGTCGCAACGTAAACTGAATCCTCGCTGAGGAGTCCACCAGAGGCCATATTGGAATCTATGAAGTCGGCTTGCACTTTGATGGAACTGAGTGTCTGCCGATTTGGGAGTCTCTAAAATCGTTATCCCGGATTTATACCGGTGTAATTGTGCCAGACATTCCGCTTGAGACCCTGCCAGATCTGGACGGCAAGTTGTCTCTGTTGTTTTGTGGAAAAAATGAGTCCAACCGATGCTAAACGAGGAGCTAAACGCAGGAAGAACAAGCGGGGCGGTGGCAGTAGCTGCAGTGTTGTCTGCAATACCAGCGGTGGCAAGGCCGGGGTTTCCTCGGCCCTTGGTTGTGCAGGAACAGCAACACCTCCCTCCGTCGTCAGCTTTCTAACACCCGGCAGCGCTGTTAGTGGGACTATGGGATCCATCACGGGCATAAACGGAGAGGTAAGAGTGTCACATATCGATCAACAGTGGGTGTCAAAACGGGGGCGACTAGCTTGCAGCGTATCAACGACACATCTGATTCGGGCCCGATACGGATGCGAGGAACATTGCTAACTAACATTTGCAGTCTAGCTCGAAATTAGCTAGAGTAATTAACGCCATTCCTTGTTATTCCTCCTTAACTACCGCGTCAACGCGTATAGCCGTGTAGTTAAACTTCCATTGTGTATCAAACTGTAAACATATCTAAACATACTGCCTCAAGTGTCCACCATCACTAGCCCAAGTTAGGTGAGCGCAGCTGAAACTACATCAACTTTTACATCACGAAGGATTATTTTGACTAAACATTTAACTGATGCAGTCTAGGAAAGCAAGACTTTATCCTCACCAAGCTTATGTGATTGGGACGGTAGGTCCTGCAAATTTTGCCCCAGTCTGTTGCTACTTGGTCCTAACATCAATGTTAGCTAATGCTAGTTAAGAGGGTTGACAACTTTAGCCCTCTCAGGCCTTGATGTGGTTTTCCAATCTGACTCTCAACTTTTCCTTTTATATTAAGTCTCTTTTTCCGTATAAATATGTGAAAGGCAGCCAAAAGCTTTTGCAGAACAAATGGGTGATACATGTCATGATCAAAACATTGACGCTCATTTGGCTTTTCTTTCACATCGCACCTCCAGTCTACCATAGTAAACAAAATGATAAACAAATAGTAATAAGTAAGACATGATGATCTGTGATAAGGGAATTGGATAACTGGTTGCAGTGATAATTACTACTCTGTTATTTGTTTTCATATATTGATTCATAAGGTGAGAGATGTGATGAGCTTTATTAATCCCTCACTGGGGAAATTTCAGTCACAGCCGTTCAAAACATAGGCAAAACACGCCAAAAATACAAGAGAACACAGATACAGTACTATGAATTAAACAAAATCAGATGGGACAAAACTATTTTTAACCATTAAACTATGCTTTATTGTACTCAACCATACTTAAATTAAGATATTTATGTGCTTATCTATATTTTACTATAAATCAAACTAAATTTAACAATTTTTGCCAAAACAGAATTATACACTCTCTGCGGTGTGGCATTCAACATACTGATGTATTATACTTTCTCAGATGAGATGATATAATATTTTCTGGTTTCATGATTTTTTATCCAAAATAGAATCTGTTGTGACTTTAGATTCAGACACTATGGAACAATAATTGACTGAAGTGGTTTAAGCAATGGCATATACAATGGCCGCATTATCTCACATCATGACGGTCTTCTTGATTATCTAGCAAGAAATCCTCAAAGGTTGCAGCGCACAGACAGATTTGCACCTCACAAAGTACCAGAAATCTTCTTGGTTTTGAAAGGATTTTAAATGTGATACTTGTGTGGTACTTAGCCCACTTAGTGAGTTAGTCGTACATACAAAATAGATTATCAATGTTGAAAGTTCATTTTTTCAGTGATGCAGTCATAAGCAGTCTTAATATGACACTACCCAGAAACCTCTCAGTACATTGCTGGTACTAAATATGTCATATTTGGTTTGTTTACTTTGAATATCTCTCTATCCCTCAGGTCAAACTCAATGTTACACCACAGTTTACTGAAGGACCAGTCAATGCTGATTTCTCTGGAGTGCTTCAGGTAAGTTTGTTTCAGGTGTTTCGGAAGTCTACTATAATAATACCGTAACTACAACGCTTCATACCGAAATCAATTGCAAGAGACATTGTAGCCTTGCAACTTCTATAGCAATTACATACTGCTGATAACACAAAATACAGAAACAGTCTTGTATTATAATTTATCGATTTTTCAAATGATGAGGTGTGTCTGATCAGTAAAGGTCACTGTCTCCAAACTGCCTCCTTAGAATGCACATCAAAGCCAAGATCTGAAATGAGGATGGTGTTGTGTGACATTTTTGAAGTTGGCTTTCTTATCTATGTGATTCTCTGAGCACCAAAGACCTTTTCTTAAGTTGAAATGTACGAAAGAGTTATAAATGAATGTGGAGCTTGCAGCTTTGTATAGAAGTCCTCATATTCCAGTCACCATCTATGTTGCCAGGAGAGATAACCATGTATATATAATCCAAATGCTGCCCACCAAACCACTAACTCAATTATTAAATTTGTTTTTTGTTCATATTTTCCCATGTAAGTAAATAGAATGGCTGTCGTAATGTGCTGTATTATTCAGTTTCAGTGTTGTGATTTAGATTGTACTGTGCTGCAGTTGTTGAGCTGGGATATTATATGTTTCTATCACTGCACCTTGTTTTTGTTACATTTGGATTTGGACTTTTCCTTTTTAAGAATTAACTCCTAATGGGCTATCTAAAATTGCATTTGTTTCATTTCAGTGTCGCAAATATTACACCTTTATGAAGTTGAATATGGATATTGATATAGAAAGTCCTTATATACTGCGTCTCCTGGCAGAGTTTAGTCAAAGCTGTGTAAAGTTATCATCTTGAGTTCAATTCTCTCTGTTTATTAGAATCTCTGACAAGAGTGGTGCAAATGTAAAATGTTGCTGAAAAGGAGGCAGAGCGAGTTTATTCATTGTTTTAAATCCAAATAACTCACTCACTTCACCTGCTGACACCTTGTCAATGTGAACATCATTAATTTAAACTGTCGGTTACTATTTAGGTGTTCCTGTTGACTTATTAACAAACCTTAAGTACAATGGAATTTGTTTCTAATACACAGTTTAGTGGGATGGTCTGAAAATTTGTGTGGCCAGGGTGGAAATAGAGAAACACAAACAATGGATCAGAGCGTGACCATGTATAATAATATAACTTTTGCTGATCAGTTAAAATGCATCTAGTGTCCCAGGCCCAATCTTGTAGATCAGCTTTGCACAGCCTGATTTTTCTGTAAGACTAATAGTAGCTTTAAACCAGTCAAATCTTGTAGGGAAAGATTTATGTTGTTTATTTTGTATTGTAGTATTAACTGAAACTGAAGTACTAACTAAAATAATCAGCTGTACTTTAGTGTAGTCCACCACAAACATTTACAATGCCATATGCTGTTTTATTACTATCTAATCACACAGGAAAACTGTAACATAATGTTTATTTGCCCTTATACATTACCCTTTGTCTTTGCATTTCCTGTTTTTGACATGGCCACAACAGACACCATTCACATTCGGCTTGAACCAGCGGGCGCCCTACACAGCTGGTGACCGTTGCTTGTTGTGTGGATGTGAGCGTAAAGACAGTGCCGTGCCTTCAGAGGCAGGTGTCCCTGGCCAGAATGGTACAACGGCTTCCAAGACCCCCAGTGCCCTCCAGCTACCCCTGTGGGTGTGCCCTGACTGCCCGCAGACAGTGGAGAAGGAGGATCGACACGCTGGTCTACAACAATCGTTGGAGGTAAGACATGTGCTCACAGGTAAATCACAGTTTATTTGGCAAGAAAACAAATAATATCATTAAATGTCAGAACTAAGCCAAGTGCCACTTACTTCTTGTATATACTTTTTACTCCTAGATATTCCCAGCACCTGTGTTTTAATAATTGTATGTGCGTCGTGAATGTAATTTCTGTCCTATTATTTTTTTGCTTTTTAATTCTAATTCTGATTATAAAATGGATATGGCTGTAACGATTGGTGAACCTCTGATTTAAGTGCACACAGTCGTTGTTTTGTTTCGTTTTTCTGGGATACAAGCTTGCTTTTATTGTTGTATTTAATTAACGACTGTAGTGGGTTTATCAAATTTCATGATTTTCATGACTTAGACCTGATATTTGGCGTTGACTTATGATATTTGTTGGTACGAGCATCTGTAGATCTATGCTGCTAGTTCATCAATAGCACGGAGATACGTATGGGCCTGGCAAACATGAAATAAACACAAAATATATCCGAAATACCACAACTTAAAATAAATAAATAAATAAATAAAATGTTGACCTAGTTCAAATGCAAAATCATGAAATTTAGAGTAGTTCTTTAGCATTTAGCATTATTAGTTGTAATCAGTATCAGTTCTGTTGCCGTTGCTGTTGACCTTACATCTGCCTACGTTATTTATCAGTAGTTGTTTAGCCTTGTTTAGCCTAGTTTCTCCTTCGACTGAGAATGACACATAATGATCACGGAAATAATCATCTGTATAAGCTGTTTTAAGTTGTTTGACTTTGCCTTTAAGACCTTTTGCTGAATCTCTTATTTCTGATTCCGACTCCCACTTTGCTGCACTGTTTATTTTCTACTTCATCAGCATAGCAGGTTAATGACTGGAGTCTGTTGTGAACTGACTGTCAGTCTGTAGTAATGTAACATCAGCATGAGCAGCATCTGTGTAGTCAAGTCTGCTAATCAGATGTCCACTGAAATACTAACATAGCTATAACAATCAATGGTCCTCTGTGTTATACCACAGACGACCATTTAGGCTCAGTTTGTTGTTCGTATGTTGGTGGCATTAATTATGGGTGTTAATAATATAAATGTAATGTTTTGGTGTGGTGTAGGCCTTCACGAGCATCCAACACGGAAATCTCATTTAATCATTAGATTTGTTCACAGAATGGCAGGTGTTGGCGTACACGTTACGTGCTGTGCAACCTGAAGACCCAAATATATAGTAAAACCAGTGTACATTTTTCTGTCTTTAGTGGTTAAAGATGGTGAATTAAATAATAGCAAAGCATAGTGTGATATTAATGTATTTTTGTAGAACAGCACTTTGCTGTTACTGCATTTCCTGTCTTCATCTTCAGTTTACTTCCTGAATGACGGTAAAATATTGGAAGAGAAGCAAAGTCAATAGATGCATACTTTAAACTGCGGTAATTCTTTTGTGGTTGTGATTCATTGTTAGACATAAAACTTGAGAGATAGTCATTTCTATTTGATGAATGTCATGTCAGTGTACCATCTGACCGCCTTACCAATATTTATGTTTCAGTAAACAAAATCTTCCAAGAAAATTGTCTTGTTTCCTGAGAAGTGTTTAGATTATTCCGTATTTCAGTATCCCATTTTTATGTATCCAACAGAGCCAAGACTTCCTCTTGCACATGCCTGTGGGTAATGGAAACTTGGCCCAGGAAGCAGCCACAGCAGACAGATTGACCACTGCTGCTCCAACACTACCCATGCTCCCTGCCCCTGACCTAACTTCACCAATACCTGCTGATACAGTGTGCAGCTGTGAGGCCTGCAATGAAAGACGGTAGGTGATTCAGACTAAAGCTCTGTTTCTTTGATGTTGATTTTTCTTAGATTAAGTTTATCAACTTTACTCTTTCCTGCCCTCAATGACAGGGAAATCTCTGCTGAGTCAGAGAGGGAATCTCAGGAGCTGCAGAACCACTGGTCAGAGGTTCGCTACCTGGTGCGCTGTATCTATCGCCAGACAGGAACTCCGCTGGCAGATGATCACGACCAGCCCCTAGAAAGAGATAAGGAGGGCATGAAGGAGCTGGTGGACAGGTAGAACCTTTAAAACGGTCTAGTCCCATCTGTTTCGTCTCTCATTCAGGTTATATGGCCACTAGGATTACATAATTGACCACAGCACTGAGAAGTTAACTGTTGTAGTTCCTTGTTGTTTTAATGTATTCGACATGAAATGTGGTGATTTATTATCTGTTTGGGGTTTTGCAAGGACATCGTATTGATATGTAAAGACCAAAACCAAACACAACAAAATTGCACAAAGAACTGTTTTTTTAAGTGGTTCAGGGAATTGTGCTCGAGCGTTTGCCTGACTCAAATTTGCAGTTTTGTGCCAATTAACACGTTCATCAATAGGACTTTAGAAAAACTGTAAAATTCCTATGGTTATGGAACTGGAAAGTAAAAACCTCGATCAGTACATCCAAAATGTTAAAGTCTAATGCATTCTGTGGATGTTTCTGAATATATTTTTAGTTGTGGTTTTTGTTTTAAACAAATCGTATAATTTTGTCATCCCACCTGTAGACTCTGTGAGAAGGACCCTTACCAGCTGTACCAGCGTTTGGAGCAGCAGGCCCGTGAGTATGTGTTGGAAATGAAAGTACGGCTACTGAAGCACCTCTCGACTGGTTCTAAGGCTACAGGACCAGCTGTGACTGTGGCTGCAGCGCAGGGTCCTCCTCAGGCTCATCAGTTCATCTCTCTGCTGCTGGAGGAGTACAGCGCCCTCTGTCAAGCTGCACGCACCATTAGCAGCTTCCTACTCACTCTGGTCAGTTGGACACAGCTGCCCTACTGCTGGCGTCAAAGTCGAGTTGTAACATCACAGACTCTCTTGCTTCCGCTCCAGCTATAATCCAATACCCCTTTGTTTCCCTAGGAGAATGAGCACCTCCAGAAATTCCAAGTGACATGGGAGCTGCACAACAAGCACCTTTTTGAGAATCTAGTGTTCTCTGAACCAATCTTGCACAGCAGTTTACCTGCACTGGTTGCGCAGCTGAAGTAAGCCTCCTTTTAGTCGTCCAAGGGAATTTTTCAGTGTGTAGCTTATTTGGATCTATCACCTCCATTGTAGCCAAAACCACGCTGTCATGTGATTAAACCTGTATAATTTTCTGATATCAACACTTGACCCCAAGTAAAGGGATAAGTCATCACTTCTGAACATAATAGTAATTATTTGGCACGTTAATTATTTTCCTTATTAGTGGGTATGGATATTGTGTCTTTCTGTCTTTGATTGCCCAGCACCTAAAATGTAAATGACTCATCTCTCATTCTGCTTGCCTTTTGTTCAGACATGGCACAGCCTCTCATGATTCATATAATGAGGACATGTACAGGACTCTGTTGGGGAGCTATCAGCAGCTGCAGCAGGAAATGGCTTCAGTGGCTGCTGAATGGCAGGAATGTGAGAAAAGGATTGATAACTATGTTGATGAACAGGTATAAATGATAAAGAAACAAAAACACGCTCATACAGATAGTGAAATATTTTTATATCAAGCTGGTACATAATTGAGAGGTAATTGACTAGTAATTATTAAGGGTGTGAACTTTCTTTTTCAGCTGCTTTATAAGGTCGATGGGCCCAGTCTCAACAACCAAAGAACAGAGCCACACAAGTCTTTAATAAGTAAAAATGTAAGGGATTTTTAATTTTTTTGTCTAAAATCACACATTGTTTTGTCCCAGATTCATAGAAATTTATGTTTCCTTCTATTTCCAGACTTTAAAGACAAAGCAGCGAATGCTGAAAGAGGACTGGGAGTTCTTTTTACAGAGAAGATTTATAGAAGAGCAGGTATAGAATAGGGATATCGATTTAAGGCTGTAGATTTAATTTGTATTGTTTAACTTCACAGCGATTAGAGGTTTGCTTTTGTTTTTGTAGTTACCCCACAACAAGAAGACCGGCACTGCAGATCACAACTTCACAGAAACTATGAGAATGTTGTCGTCTCATCTCAGTATTCCAGACTGTCCGAACTGTAATTATCGAAGAAGGTTAGTTCCGCTGTCATTGTGTGAGTATTGAGGTGAGGGAGTATTGATTATTGCAATATTTATTTTTTTTCCATGTCGCCCGTTCCAACAGATGTACTTGTGATGACTGTAGTCTTTCCCATATCCTGACTTGTGGCATCATGGACTCCCCCATTGCTGAGGACCTCCATATCAAGTTGCCCTTGCAAGGAGAACCTCCCCGAGACTACCTGACAGAAGTGCACCCTCCAAGCCTCTCCTCTTTCAGTTCAGCATCTGGTTCCAACTCCAGCTCCCCTATCACCATTCAACATCACCCACGACTCATTCTGCCTGAAGGGTATACCAACACTTTGTAAGTCAAGTATCTACTCTCCTGTCATAACTGACTTAAACAAACCTTTTAGGCACAGTTCAGAATGTGATTTAGTTTCACTCTTAATGGACTGTAGTTAGGTGTGTAACAGTACACTTATTTGTCCTGAACCGTTTGGTACAGGACGTTCAGATCGATGATGCGCGCATGAACCAAAAAAAGTCGCGCTTTAACCACGCTAGTGCACAGCCGAAATAACATTCACAGCTCCATGTTCTCCCCCGGTGACATAACACTATCGCAAAGACCCAGATGTTGTCGGTGCCATCCAGGCAGCTGAATTTAGCATTTAACAACCTTGAGGTCTGTTGTTTGAGAACATTATGTTTTCCCAGTGAAATTCAGTAGCCGTGGAAAAAGGCGAGTGTGCATGACAAAGACAACGTGCCGCCACTGTTCTATTGAAATCAACTATGCTGCTTGAAATATGTCAAACACGATGAGCAGTCTTAAGATGTACTCTATGTATGTGTTGCACCATGAGTTAAAAAACAAAGTTACTTGGCGAACTTTGACTTTTGTGTACTGTTACATCCCTAAGTAACGTTAAAGTCAGTCTTCACAATGAAATGAAACACTTAAGATTTGTTTGTATCACACATTTCACAGAAATACGGCCCCGCTCTTTAATTTTCCCTAAACCTAATCATTTCTGTCCTTGTAGCATCAGTGATGATGATGAAGTACCTCCATTGTCGAGTAAGTTTGAAGATATATACCCTATGAGTGGGTATGAGGACAGTAAAGTATCGGCTACTGTGAATGGCCTCCACAGTGAAATCAATAGGAAAGGGGAGAATGTGGCACTAAAGGAAGGGGTGAGTTCTTCACTACTTCAAGATCTGACAATTTTAATTTATTTTCCTACCAAATTATGGATGATTAAATATATTCTAACTATATTTCTGCTTCAGTCTCCTCACATCAGTAGCAGCAGTAGTTCATCAGAGGGCGAGGAGGAGGTTGATGGTGAGAGTGGTGGGGAGCCTCCGGGGCAGCAGGAAGAACTTTCCTCAGGAAAGATTAGCAGCCCACCACCATCGTACAACCACCAACAGGTACTGTTGATGTATGAGCCTGCCACAACATATGTAGTCATAAAGTAAATTATGCTTTGACACCTTTATTTATGTGGGCTGTCTGTGCTGTCACCTGAGGTTGAACAGGTCCAGCATGCCTGCGAGTGCCATGTGTGCAACCAGGACCCCAGCTCCTCCGCCCTAGGCGCTGCTACATGCCTGCCCCCTAACCAGCTCCACGCTGTGCCTCCCCCTGCTGTTGGACACCAGTTCTTCACAGATGGCAAGACCACCCCTGCTCACCCTGCCCTCCACCTCTACCCTCACATTCATGGGCACCTACCACTACACAACTTCTCCCGACCCTTACTGCACCCTACACTCTACCCTCCTAGTCCTCCTCTTGCACACAAGGTAAGCGTAATCCTTGACCAAATAGACAAATAAAGCAACACTTATGGATCTACAGCGCATTTTCCCTTAACATAAAATATAAAGGGCAGCCTTTGTTGATTTATCACAGGGAAATTGGTTGATGTCACAGGGGATTTTTTAGTTTCAGAAAAAGTACAGAGCCCAGTTTAACTGTTTTGCCCTTGCAGTTTTATTGATCTGCCACAAGGGGTCAGGCTTTACCCAATGTTTGCCAGATCAAAACAGGTCATCTCATATTTCCACAGTAATAATATGAATATATCATTAATTTCTCGACATAACTTATTTTCCTCCTCCTCTTGTTTTAAGCCTCTGCCTCCTACACCTACATCAAACCACTCAGCAGCCAAGCAGCCAGCCTTTAGTCCATCATTACCTGAGCACGTATACCAGAACTGCTTTGGTGGGGCAGGTGGGGCTGGTGATTGGAACAGCTCACTGCAGTGCCTCTCACTCAAGTTTGAGAACCTTTGGGATGCAGCTGTAATGAAGAGCTTGAATACGTCTGTGTTGTTGCCTGAATCCTTGCCCGGTGAGCCAATGAGATAAAGCACACATGGCCAAATGTTAAAAAAACAAACACTCAAACAAATAAGCAGTAATGGCCTCTCACTCACTTTGGTTTTCAATAGGTGACACACTTGGACCACCTCTTGCAGATGTGCCCCTACCTCCAACAACATCCATTTGCCCTCAAGTAGAACAGCCCTCTTTGCCCACCACTCTCCCCCCTTCGTCGATCTCCTCCTCATCGTCATCATCTTCATCATCATCGTCGACATGCTCCTCTTCAGATGCTAAAGAGCAGAAGAAGAGCAGCGCAAAGAAGAAGTGTCTCTACAATTTCCAGGATGCCTTCATGGAGGCCAACCGGGTGGTGATGGCCACCTCAGCTTCCACAGCATCTGTGTCCTGCACTGCCACCACTGTCCAATCAAGTAATAACCTACCCAAGCACCTGTTATCTCAAAGACCCGCCTCGCTCGGTGATATAAGAAGTAGGGGTACTGGGCACATGGGGGTAGTTGTTCTTACTTAGCCTTTTTTTTCCCTCCTCTTTCCCCTCTTAGATGATGTATTTCACAATCTAGGTAAAGAGGACCATAGGCAAACCAATTCAACCATCTCCAGAAACGGCTCCACAGGTTTGAACTCCCTCCCTCCTCTTTCGGGCCCCACCCTGCCCCCAGCACCCACCACACATCTTCCGACAATGGGATCCCAGCCCTTTCCAAAGATGGTTACTCCAACCCCAGACTTTGTGGAGACACACCAAGGTCTGTGCCTGCCCCCCGCCGAGCCACCAAACTTGTCAGTAGATGGTCCTGTCAGTGCCCCTCCCAGTGTCTGCAGGTTAGTCTGTTTCTGCACCAGCCAAATAAAAACTACCTGACATGATGCAGTGTTGCATATATAAAATTTAGCAGGCAGATCAAATGCAAAGCAGTTACTCATAAGAGGTGGTTCATCTATTCAGTGATCCTGACTGTGAAGGACATCGATGTGAAGAAAATGGGGCGTTTGAGCACCAGGCTTATGACGGTGAGGAGAGCCAGGATGAGGACAGCTGCTCGGAGCATAGCTCCTCTACCTCCACCTCCACCAACCAGAAGGAAGGAAAGTACTGTGACTGCTGCTACTGTGAGTTCTTTGGCCATGGAGGGGTAAGTCACGTTTTTCATTCAAACGAATTTCATGCAGTTGCATAATCTGACTTTAAATGTCTTGAATGCAGCATACCTAACGTGAAGCACTCTTTCTATTCCATTATCTTCACCCCCGCTTTTCATCTCAGCCCCCAGCTGCACCTACTAGTCGTAACTATGCAGAGATGCGGGAAAAGCTGCGCTTGCGTCTGACGAAACGGAAAGAGGAGCAGCCTAAACGAGAGGAGCAGCAGCCAGTGATAGAACGAGACGGAGGGGTTGAGGACCACAGGCGGGTCGAGGACCTGTTGCAGTTCATTAACAGTGCGGACAGTAAACCTGCCTCCAGTTCTAAGGCAGCCAAACGGGCCAGGCATAAACAAAAGAAGGTACCTGTCTTTCCTTTTTACAACACTCAACCCATTTGAACAACAAACTTAACTGTATGATATAACAATCACAAGTATCAGCATGACAGAACATAATGGTACGTAGTGAAGTGTTTTTGGGCAAAGAGATCTTGATACTATGCCTAACACTTTGTGATAATAACTGTATATCCGTGATTCAGATGGAGGAGAAGGCGCGATTAGAGGCAGAGGCCCGCGAAAGGGAGGAGCAGCAGCTGTTGGAGGAGCAGCAACGGCGACAGCGGCAGGAAGAGGAAGAGGCAGCGCTCCAAAAGGAGCTGCTCCGACTGCAGGAGCTGCAGCAACATCGTGCTGCCAAGAAGAAAAAGAAAGAGAAAGCTAAGGAGAACACTGCCCCTCCCCAGAACAACCCTCAACCCCTCAAACAGACAGCTCAGAACATTCTAGAAAATCTTCACAATGGCAAATCGCAACTCCTTCAAACTCTGATTTGCCTCCCTGACCAGAAGGAACCCAGATTGGACCTTGTACCTCGGCCCAACACACAGCACAGCCCAAAACGCACTAGTGAGAAGGTGTTTGTCACTGAGACCACCACGGTCAGCTCTCCAGCCACCGTCCACAATTGCACGTCTTCTCAAACCGAAGTCAACTGTAAAGTTAAGGCCAAGCAGTCTGCCAAGTTGGCCATGTGCGAGGTTGCTGTAAGGAAAGTCCAAGAGCTACCCAAAAGCTCAGACGTGACAACAAAGCTGGCTAATGGCACCACCACGACTACCACCACAACAGACACCAAAGCAACCCAAATCAGGTCTGCTGAAGTCCTCGTTCCTTTCCCTGGTACTGAAACCAGGAGGGAGGAAAGGAGTAATAACAATGGGAGCAGTGGAAAAAGACATCAGCAACCCTCAGCACAAGTGAAGGAAGAGAGGAGGACTCCACCTGTATCAAACCCCTCCCCGTCTCCACCTCCAGCCTCCCAGTCTGAGCTGAACCACCAGAATGGCAAACTTCCCAGTGCAGAGTCCCCACCACCCAAAACCAAGGCTAAGAAAAACAAAAAGAAGAAAGGGGACAAAACGAGCAACTCAATCGGTTGGTATAATTATGATTGATAATGTTCACATTTGAAGATAAGTTTGTGTGGAGGTTAGAAAATTACTTCCTTAGCCCGGATTGTACAGAAACACACACAAGTCTCATTGTTTTCTGGTTAATATTTTTCGAACTCAATGGATTAACATTAATCAGGTGCGGCAGTTGGCATTTCAGCTGGTGGTAATGGTAGGTGGCTGAACTTTCCCTATGACCACATTGTTATTAATGAAGGATGATGAAAATCACAGCTGTTGGTTGACAATTTAAATTTTAGATGTTGTAAAGTATCCATAGAGGCCTTCCAGCTACTTTCCACTTCCAGAAATAAATGTTCCTCTTCAGGATTAACACAAAATGGACAGTCAAATGAAGAAAGGCTCAAGTGTCCCAGTTCAAGGATGGCGATAATGAAGTTGTAAAAATAATACATATTTTTAAAAAAGCCATGAATATATGTGAAATAGGAGTTATTATCATGCTTATTTCTGTTTAATTTCAAATCTAGATGATGTGTTCCTGCCCAAAGACATTGACCTGGATAGCACTGAAATGGACGAGACTGAGAGGGAGGTTGAGTATTTCAAAAGGTACGTCTATTTAAATATTACACGCTCCCCCATTTCTTACACCTGGGACAAAGTGGTGTGACGCATGTTATTTTCACGCCCAGCGCCCACGACCTGTAAGTGGTAATTTGCACACCCATGGGCGTGTTTGTCTGAAAGTGTTGAGTGGTCAGGCCAATTGTTGGCACATTGCTGTCATGGGGTAACAGAATGTGTTAGTACGCGCGTTAGTACTCCTGACATGGTTGTAATGCTTATTGTGCGGGCGTTCTGGCGATGAAGACGCTCACCGCCACCTCATCTCGCGGCTGCTTCACCTCGGAGACCTTCGGTATGATAATGATATGTTACGAAATTACGGAGTAAGTTGTGGATGCAAATCGCTCCGTACGTTTGTGGATGTGAGTTTGCACTACGCAGATTTTAAAAATAAAACTTAGGTATGTGGATTGTGAAATATACAATTGTTGACTATCTTCTGTCAAATTATGTCAAGTCTTCTATATTTCGGTGGTGAATAGCTCCCCACAAAATGGGCTTGGCCGCTCCCCAGAGCACGGGCCGCTTTAGTGTCCATGTGCCATAGATCGTCTAAATAGGCTGTAAATGTCTACATAGGTGTCAGGCTTTAAACCTTGGTGGTCCAGCAGCTCTTCCGAACGTTCATGTTTGTGTCTCTCTCTTCAGGTTTTGCTTGGATTCTGCACGCCAGACCCGTCAGAGGCTTTCTATCAACTGGTCAAACTTCAGTTTGAAGAAAGCTACATTTGCTGCACACTGAGGGTGTTAGCGGGTGACTGTCGGACACAATCAGAATAGGTATACCAACCCACGT